>JAHRHJ020001113.1:0-33417 GCA_019776745.2 Taxus chinensis | reverse complement strand
TGAAAATTTATTCATCGAAGTTTGATGTTGTGTCCTCAAATATGATGAAGGAAAAGGTTTATATATCATTTGGTACAATGCCCTTTTCGAAGTCCAGAGCTGATGTAATCTTATGTCTTGTGTCTGAGCTCAAATCATGGGTTGGCTTTGTAGCTGATATTCGCCGCATGAATTTGGCACTAGCACAAGCTCGCAGATCACTTTGGGTTAAGGGCAAAGCAGCTGCATTGAAGCAATCTAGTGACTGGTCAGCCTTAATTGAGGATACTAGGTCTAGGGACTGTTTTATGGATATGGAGTCTGTACCAAGAGATTTTTTTTTGGTTATAAAGCCATCTTATTTTGCTTCGTCTCAGACTAGGGCTTCTCCTAATATGAGAGCACCAAGGTTAGGAGGTCCAAATCACAAACAATCAGATGCATATGGAGATGGTGGAGGTGTTTGGATGAATGACGAAGGATCAAGTTCAATTGCCAAAAATTGGGCCTACAGAAGTTCTAGGGCTAATTTGGAGCGATGTTTGGAGGATTTTGGATCTACTTCTGAGAAACCCAGGGATGCATGGCCGTTAATAGAGTTTGGACCTTCAGCAGGCTGAGGAAGAGAAGTTGCGCAGGTTGTGTTGTTGTTTCTCGAGCCCTGGTCGACGTGCTTGTTGGATTGGAAGAATTCTTATCAGGCATGTTAAATCTACTCCTTGTAATAGTTTTCTACCTTCTTACAGTATCTTGAAATGAATATTCTTTCCTCTTGAATGGCGCCTGGAAAAAATGTTTTCGGGGTTGTTTATATCACTACCTGATTGTGTTGGTTGTTCCCTTAAATCTCGTTCCAATTTCGCTGGTTTTTCTTGGAATGTTCTTTTCCTCTCTTATGGCTTACTCTATTTCATATTTGTCTAAATGGGCTACTGCAATATTGAGTGATGCAGTCTAGTTTGTAGGGAAGGAAACATTCTAGAGTTTCATTTGCTTATATATGAATCTCTTTTAAAAGAATTTTGTGATGGTATTTACAATTGAAGGCTTACTATATGCAAGGTTAAGCCTTCATATCTCTATTTGGGTTGAATAAATATGTATTTCCTATTTAGGGATCTCCTATTTTAATAAAAGGTACATTAATAGTGACATTGTGTTCTAAAACTTGTTTAAGCCTGTGGGCATTCCTTACTTTTTGTTTGATTAGAAAATGGCATTAGGGTTTTGCTTTAGAACTGTACATGGTTGTCTTTTGTACACCCAGTTCTAGAGGAGTGAATAACCTGACATCCATTTTGGCCTCTACGTGTCCAGAGAATTTCTATGCCTACTTCCTGGTTCAAACTCTTGTTTGATTAAAGTAAGGGGGAAACATTGTATGTTTAATTAAAGTAAATCTCTTCAATTTCATTAAGGGTCGCGAGCAGCTATTAATAGCTGGACTGAAACAAAAGTTGTAGGTGAATCCCTGGTATTGGACTCATGAAATCGTTTCCTGTTAGATGACAGCTCATTACAGTGATAATATAATAGGTGGCTATTATATTCATCTGTTTGATATTTGCTAGACATTTTCTTGATAAGCCCACATGGATAGGGTAAAATTTCCATCTTCTATACCATTGGCAAGGAGCTCATAGAACTTCTAGGCCTGACTACACTGCGTAACCTTCCTGATGGATATGTGTGTTGGTTCATATTTTTGTTGCTTGCATCGTGGTAAGGTCTTTTTGAGTCTGGGGCAATCGCTGGTGTATTACCCACCATGTATCGAATCCTTTTGTTTTCGAACTTGAATATCTTATTTCTTCGAACTTGGTTACTAAACAGTCCCATTTTGTGGCTTTGTTAAGGAAATCCAAATTTTTATTTTTATTTTAAAATACTTATTGACATTGTCGGAAATATATAAAAAGTTTTAACGAATTTTGGATTTATCCTTCCCTTATATTATGTAGAGAAGTTGACGATTAGGATAAGGTTTGTTGGTAGAATAATGGCCCTTTTTGTGTCTCATTTGTACGCTTTTGGAAGAGTGGATTTTGTTTTGTTAACTAGTCCTTCGTTTAAGAAATCCTATAAGAACGTTAGTGGTAAAACTCCTTGGTTAAAACTGAAACTATAGTTGTTTTTCTTTTAAGGGCGTCGAACCCTTATTACTATGAAGTCTCCTCCTAGGAGATTTGGATAACATCGTTTTGTTTCGCGCCTACGATCATAATTAGTATGTTTTGTCTTCTCTTGGACCTCTTTAGATGGATGGATTGAGTATTGGATTCCAATCACGTAATCCATAGGATTACATGAAGGAAATATCAACACTCTTGACTTTTCTTGTTCCTAACCCATAAGGTTGGCCTTGATTTATGTTGATTTTGTTTTTTACTGGTATTTGACTTTTCCTTGTGGATGGTTTAGCTTTCTTTCTCATGCGCATTAATTTGGGAGTTGTGGGTTGTGTTTTAATCCATTTTTGAATTAGAAATTCCTTTCTTGATATTGTTAAATGTAGCTTACTGTTGCCAATGTGTAGCCTTAACATGCCCCAGTTCTCACGAACTGATTCTAGCTAGTATTGTGCAGATGGATTATGCGAGTAGATTAACGGGAAAGAGTTTTCAAGGTCTCTTCAGTGCAATTTATGAAGTTCCTTGTAAAAATGTCCAATGTGAGTGGTAAATTTTGTAATAGTGCTTGCAAGGAGTTAGAAGACCTCTTGCCTGGGTTGTTCTGAAATTTCGTGATGATGTTGTCTTGTCCTTCTGTAGGTTAAACTGGTAACTTACCTTTGTGAGAAATGGTATTCAATATTTACATTGATATGAGTATTGTAAAACTTTGATCTTGAGAATAAATTTGTCAAGTTGTAACTCTTTCTAAGACTGAGTGACGATATATCATAAGTAAAGTTAAAATGGGTTGGTTAACCCTTAAAGAAGCTAAACAAAAAAATAATTTTATATTCAACAAATAAAATGTAGAGGTGATCTATTTGAAATCACAATAATCCCATGAGTGATCAAAATGAAACCATCCTTTGTGAAGTAAAAATTTTATAACTTGATATGCCACAGCTACTCTAGCGACAAATTATCCTTTTTATGGTGAATTCTTAGAATGATCCTAAGGTGAAACAATTGTTAGTTGATATAAGGATAATAAGATTTAATAAGTAGGAGGAATCGGTTTCGAAACCACACAATCTGTCTCTCAACCATTTGAAAGGTAAATTGTTTTCTTTTGTAAAAATCATCCAGTGAAGCCTAAGTAAAATATTTAATAATTTTCGATAAATCCTCAAGCTTCAATAAAAACCAGGTTAATAACTAATGAGGTCATAAAGATGATTTCAACTCAATCTTCTTCCTTTAACCTTTTTCCAAGGTGCCTTGTCTTTCTTCTCTTAAGTATGTTGAAAGCGAACCCATGTTGTCATATGGGCATGAACAAGTTTTAGTAGCGTAAGTTTAAATAGATGGCCTTGTGGAATTAAATCACCCGCTTTCTCCAAATAAACGAATTAAGAAAATAAATGTCAAAATAGAGAAGATTTAAAGATGATTACTCAGTGTAAAAATAATAAACTTAGCTTGGTAAAATGAATTGTATGAATCATATCTTGAGCCTCCTTGAAAACGTAAGCTAATAATTGTAAGATGTCTTTTTAAGATAAATAACCCTCAAGAATATCTCATTAATGTTGGCCCTATTTGTTAGAGTGTTATGTGGTTGGACTTCTGTGTTGTCTTGTCATAAAAAAGAAAAGTGTATTATCCTTTTGGGTGTGAACGTTTCCATGCTGACCTTGTGGTCATCCCCATAACAAATGGTTCCTAGAGTTGGTTGTAACTTTGTGACGACATGTTTTGTCGTGTTATGTGTCGAAGTAAGTCAAAAAAAAATTATCCTGTCTTTTACTGTGTTGTTCGTGTGTGAGAATTTTAGGGTCGTTACACTTGGTATCAGAGCATAGGTTCATGCTCTCGAACCTATGGGCCAGATTGGTGTTCTATGGTGATGTTAGATGATGGTGATGGTGTTACATGATATTGTTTCATGGAGATGATTGTATTGCATGATGATGATTTATATTAGAAGAGTAATGTGGTATAAGCATGATGTGATTATTGTCATAATTGTGATATTGTGAACGCACGTGATGTGTATGTCACTCAATGCGTATTTGTTATCATATTGATGTGCTAGGGATGGGAGTATTCTCTCTCCTTCTTGTGGATTCTATGAAGAGTTCACATGTGAATTGTTGTTTGTGATGTGTGAAAAGAATTCTAATGTGGATGACGGAGTGTTGGAACATTATGACATATTGTGATATGTAAGTGTATCAATGTGTTGTATGACTAGATTGATGTTAAAAGAAATGAGTTGTATCATGATGTTTTTACCATGTTTTGAAGAAATGTGTGTACCACCTTGTTATGTAGCAATGGATGTTATGTTGAGATGTACTATGTTCATCATATGTATGATTTGTGTAAATATGTAATGCTTCATGTTGTGATTTGGGGTCATACGGTGATTTGGGGTCATATCGTATGATGATTGCACTTTGGGTGTAGAATGTGGTAAAGTGATGTGTTACACTCAGTGAATGCATGATTGTGATCTACATTGTATATGTACCACCATTGTGTTAGTGATGTAGTTACATGTTATGTTGTGAACCTTACGCTAACCGACCTTGAGGGTAATCGGTAGAAGTGTATGTTGAGAGTGAGGAATGGTGTACCATGGGTCAATAACTCGAGCCAAAATTCAGTTTAGTAGATAACAACCTGTGATTATTTCCTCTCTCCCTATGTGGTTGCATGTATGCAACCTAAGTGCAACTATGACTATGTTTAGCCTTGTCGAAGTGGTGGCGGGATGATTCAGATGGAGGTGATGACAGTTGTATTATTGATATGTATTTTACGAGCAGAGGCTCGATGTTCCAAGTGCTAGAAACTCGTTGAGTACCCCTTTGGTGGCTAGATAAGGCCACACAGTTATCGTAATGTGACGTTATTATCAGTTGATTTTATTCGTAATTGAGATTTTTACCTTATTTTGTAACGACCAGCAGCTTTTCTTGATTGCCATGCTTTACAATTTTGGGCATTTCCTTGGTTTGTGGCACTAACATGGGGATTTTGATACTAACTATGGCTATTTGGCCATTTATTTTGCTTGATTTTGGGTCTTCTTTTAAATTTGGAATTTTTACCGCCTTGCCCAAGGCTTGTACTTTGCCACTTGGCACTTTGACTGTATTGTTTTGCTGGTTCTATTGTCGTGATGTGTGAAATAGGGTCATGGGATGCACCATGAAATGGTTAGACCTATGGACCCACTTCATTGTATGGGGGTACGCCCTAAGGAGTTACAGATAACTAGCGGGTTGTTGAGTCATGCATTATTATGTCACTTGGGTTAGGAGTGTTCGAACTCTATGTGTCTTGGACCATAGGGTCAACCGGCCTCCTTGAGGGAGGCATAAGAGTTTGAGGGAGGCATAAGAGACTTGAGGGAGGCATAAGAGTTTGAGGGAGGAATAAGAGACTTGAGGGAGGCATAAGAGTTTGAGGGAGGCATAAGAGACTTGAGGGAGGCATAAGAGTTTGAGGGAGGAATAAGAGACTTGAGGGAGGCATAAGAGACTTGAGGGAGGCATAAGAGACTTGAGGGAGGCATAAGATTTTGAGGGAGGCATATGATATTTGTGTGTATGGTTGATGTTCTGGGATATATGTCGAGTTATTGTGATGTTTTGGTAGTGGTATTTTGATGTATGTGTTACCCATGTCAGATGGATATGTGTTGTGATGTTGTGGATATGTCATTGATTCCCTTGTGGACACTATGTACCTGTAGCATTTTTTTGGTGTTATGTGAATTTTTCATCAATGCAAATTGAGGGAATGTCTGGTGGATTCTAGTACTCTTTTGTTTGAGTATTTTATATGTCAGTCATTGATGTGTGAAGATTACTATGTTATGTGGATTGTTCCTATTCTATTCCGTATTTGAGTAACCTTTTGTGGTGTAATACAATCTTGAAGTATATACTTGTGTGCTTGTGAATCTATAGCATCTTTTGGGCACCCACAATAAGGTGTTGTGTTTACAGTTCATGTTGGGCACCCACAATAAGGAATAAACAAAAACTCTTCAATGATGAAATTTTAAAAGAAATTAAACTGAGAATAATGCTAATGGAAAGGAACTAATGAAATAAATAAGAGGGAACTGCCAATCTTCACAGAACATTGAAAGTTAAAATTTCTACCAAATGTTCCTAAGGCTACCCTGTGGCCGTGTGTTAATCAACTAAAATTTTAAACCATAAAGTGTACTTTCTCCTTTACCTGTTCTTGGTTGCGAACCATTTATTTTCCATTGTGTTATGTCGCAACGAGGACGATGCTTTTCTTAAGGGGAGGAGAATGTAATGCCCTATTTAGCATCGACTTTCGCTGTTACGTCCTTGTCCTTTTGTGTGTCATTGAATGCTGGATTGAACTCCCTTTTCTATCGTTAGGTGACTTTTACGCTGTCCTGCGCTGAAGAAGTGGTTACCCGTCTTGGTTCCATGGTCGTTCCCTGCTTCGTGTTCACTTTAGAATGTCAACCTCTAGTTTTCTTCGCTTGATTCCTTAAGCCTGTTCGCATGTTGTTTTAATCATTGGGAGTAATGGATAATTTGACTCTTACTTCCTCTTGCTTGCTCGTCTGTATGCGATTTAATCTTCTCAGGTTGAATAGTAAATCATACAAAATTTCTTATACCTTTTAGCTTATGAGAATTATATGGAGAAAACTATTGTAATAATAAATGAATTCGTGTCAGTTATTTTTTTTATTTGTGTAAATAAATTATAAAATTTTGTGTTCAATTATTAAAGCCTTTTAGGCCACGTTACTCATCCATAGACTTGTAAATTTGTCACGGTCAGCTTTATCTCCTTCTTGGCGTGGAGGGTGGAGTTATTAAAATCTAGACGTGTTGGACTCCTTGCTGGTGGCCACACTTCATTTATTATTTCTGATTTGCAAATTTTACTTGCTTCTTGTTGACTGCCTGCATTATCATCCTCTGACCGTGTGAGATCTCCTTTTTGTTGGACTGCGTGTGGGTGGTTGAAACGCATTTTCTCCCTGGTTGGTGGCGGACAACATTAAGTTGGTTTACAGTTGTGTGAGAGTTATTGAGTGCACTGTCTTGAAGATTCAAAATGTGGTTAGGGCTCTCTCCTCCAAACTATGATTGTCCTCGATGTGAATAGCTGAGGTGAATGTATCAATCCACTTCATTAAGTCTGTGGAAACTTCTGGTTGAAGGTCTTTATCTCCTTGGCATCAAATCTGAACAGAGCATGAAGGAGTCTTCAACTGTGATAGCTAAGAATGATTGTCCAAGGTAAAACAGTGGTGATTATGTGATCTCAAATGGGTAAGAACACCCATGGAAGGTGTTGAAGCCGTTCTAAGCAGTCCACAAGCTTCAAAAGGTGAAAAACAAGTCTCAACTACCTCCTCAACCTTGATCAGCGGTCTTTTACTAGTCTGTACACTGTAGATTATAATCACATGGAGAAAATAGATGTTTTTCATGGTGTCTTTCCTTCCTGGTTCCTCCCTGCGCACGTGTTTTTTTAGATGGAGCTTCAAGCTAGTGAATCAGACGTGTTGCCTCCATTTTCTTTGAGTGCTGCGAGGTGTGTTCTTGTCTGGGATCCGCAGCAGCGACCCGCAATAGTTTTTAGCCTAGTAGTAGACAGGTTGTAGAATAGTAGAGGCCTTTTTTGAGCGCTTCCAACGGGCAGGTTGTCCAACTATGTTGTTTTCTGTGTAGTATCAATGCATCCTCAGATTCGGGTCTCTCCTTCAAGATATTTTTATCAAAATCGACTATGTGACAGTGAGAGTGTTAACAGGAAACCTGATGAAATTCATTTGCAAATATTCTCTACTGAGACCTTACTTGTTTTACGATGTAACTCATGGAAGAGGATCTCGTAGAGGCAGATCTGTTTCATAGTAGAATATTCATGAAGCACAATTTGCTTTGCAATTATGTGAGCTTCTTCAACGAGTCACTAAGTTGGCAGGCATAAAGGTTTTTGTTGGAATTATCACACCTTCAAGCTACAGCTAAAATGTTTTGTAACGACCCAAAAATCCACACATGAACAACACAGTGAAATACAGGATAACGTTTTTTTTACTTGCTTGACACATAACATGACGCAACATGTCATCCCCAAGGATTCAACTAACACTGTGAACAACTTGATACAAGGATGGCCATAAAGTTAGCACGGAAACGTTCACACCTATCAAGGACAATTTACTTTTCTTTTGTGAAAGGACATGGAAAAAGACCAACCACATTACATAGTTATAGCTGAAGACATCCCACTGTGAAAATCTTCTTAAGATTACTGATTTACTAGAGACATCTTACATTCTTAGCTTACGTTCTAGAAGGTTCATGATATGTTTCATACCATTCTTCTTATAGGATTAAGTTTCTTTTCTTTTACATAACTTGAGGACTATCCTAGGATCACCTATAATATGAAAATTCCTTGATTAATTTGTTTACAAAACCAGGAGTTAAGCAATTCCACAAGGCTATCTATCTAAACCCCCACTACTGAAACTCGTTTCATACCCACATTGCATAAGGAGGCAAGCGTAAGATCAAAAGGAGAGAGTATCGTTAAGGTTCAGAACCCTAATCATCTTTGATCAAGAATTAAAAATTTATCATAGCTTAGACAAGGACTACAAGGTACCATGGTAATGGTTAGAGAGAGAAGATAAATTTATTTTATTATGATCTATTTAGTTATTAACCGGTATTTTAATGAGTCTTAAGAGTTCAATTGAATTTTGGTAAAAGCTTCATTTAGAAATCATCTTGATTAAGTTCGTCGGGGGATACACAGGGGTTCCCAACATGGAAGCATTATACTTAATGTGTTTTTATTCAAACTCCTGTACTAGATAAGATCTACCGATATCCCCAAAAGCCAACAGTGATATTACTTTTAAAATTAATTAATGTTTCCCAACAAGAGGACAATATTTAATCCATAGCTTAAGGTTAGCAATGGTAGGTATTTTTTTTTACATCGTTAGATAAACTATTTCTTTCCAATTAAAGACTCTTAATTTTATCAACCAAATACAACTTCATTATTATCTTCTTTATTTATTCATCTATGTATTCCTCTTCTTTTATCTTTGATTATCTTTAGAAAAAAAAAAGGTTTCAACCCACTAAAATAAGCCTGGAATAACATTGATACTAGTACCATGGAGGGTTACTAAACCAATAAGCATTATGACCTGAAAGAAGAAATTATCGTTATTTAACGAGAACGCAAACCACGGTTATAACATTTCCATTCAACATGGCACATGAACCAAAGGAGTCAAGAGATTGGATTTCACTTGGGTCAAGAACAAGAAGGTAACAAAATAAGCCAAGCCATGCTACAAAATTTCCATGACTGTAAATGATATCACCAAAGAATACTCATAACAAGGTCAAGATTGATTATTATTTCTCACAAAGGTAATCTACCAATTAACCTATAGAATGACAAGACAACATCATCACGAAATTGCAGAATAACCCAAGGCAAGAGGTTTTCTAAACTCCTTTGCAAGCACTATTACAAAATTTACCTCACATTGGACATTTTTACAAGGAGCTTCATAATGGTACAGATGAAACTTTTACAACTCTTTTCTTCTAGTCTACTCGCATAATCCATCTACACAAATACTAACTGGAAGTCAGTTCACAAGAACTGAGCATGTTAAGACTACACAATGCAATAGTAAGTTAACAATTAACAATATCAAGAAAGGAATAGTTCTAAATTCAAGAAAAAATGGATTAAAAACACAACTCACAACTCCAATATTAATCACAAGAGAGAGAAAACTAAAATTATCCAACAAGGAGAAAGTCCAAATACTAGTAAGAACAAAATTACATAAATCAAGGCAAGACCTTATGGGTTGGGAACAAGGAAGGTCAAGAGTGTTGATATCTCCTTCATGTAATCCTATAGGATTACGTGATTGGAATCCAAAATTTACTTCCATCCAACTAAAGGGGTCCAAGAGAAGACAAAGCGTACTAATTATGATCGTAGGCGTGAAGCGAAAACGACGTTATCCAAATCTCTTCCAGGCGGGGGGGCTTCAAAGAAATAATTAGGGTTCGACGCCCTTAAAAGAACAACAACTATAGTTTCAGTTTTAACCAAGGAGTTTTACCACTACCTCCTTATCGGATTTCTTAAAACGTAGTACTAGTTAACCAAAACAAATCCACTTTTCCAAAAGCATACGAAATGAGACACAGAAGGGGGGCATTATTCTACCAACAAACCCTATTCTAATCGTAAACTTCTCTACACAATATAAGGGAAGACTAAACTCAAAAGTCGTTAATAATTTTTATATAATTCAGACAATGTCAATAAACATTAAAATAAAAAAAAAACTGATTTCCCTAACAAGGCCACAAAATGGGACCTTTTTGTAACCAAGTTTGAAGTATAAGGTATTTGAGTTCGAAAACAAAGGGATTCGCCACGCAGAGGGAAAAACACCAACGATGCCCCAGACTCAAAAGACCTTACCACGAGTACAAGCACAACCCAAAGAACCAACGCACATAGCTATCAGGAAGGTTACGCAGTGCAGTCAAGCCTAGAAGTTCTATGAACTCCTGGCCAAGGGTAAAGAAGATGGAAAGTTTTACCTGATCCATGTGGGGCTTATCGAGGAAAAGTCTTAGCAAAATATCAAACAGATAAATATAGTACAGCCACCTATGATATTATCACGGAAATCAACTGTCATCAAACAGGAAACGAGTTCACGAGTCCAGTACCATGGATTCACCTACAACTTTTGTTTCGGTCTGGCTATTAGATAGCTTGCTTGCGACCCTTAATAAAATTTGTAGTAGAGATTTTATTCAGTAAAACTTACAATGTTTCCCCCTTGCTTTAATCAAACAAGAGTTTGACATCAGGAAATAGGTATAGTAATTCTCTCAACACGTGGAGGTCAAAATAGATGCCAGGTTATCCCTCATCTAGAACTAGGTACAATATTCAACCAAATACAGTTCTAAAACAAACCCCAAATGTCATATTTTAATCAAACATAAAAGGAAGGAATGCCCACAGGCTTAAACAAGTTTCAGAACACAACGTCACTATCAATGTACCTTCTAGCAAAACAAGAGAGCCCATAAATAGGAAATGCGTATTTATTCAACCAAATAGAGGTATGTAGGCTTATCCTTCCATATAGTAAGCCTTCAATTACAAAATACCATCACATAATTCTTTTTAAGAGAAAGTCATGTAAGCTAAGCAAAACTCAACAATGTTTCCTTCCCTACGAACTAGACTACATCACTCAATATTGCAGTAACCCATTTAGACAAATATGAAATAGAGTAAGCTATAAGAGAGGAAAAGAACATTCCAAGAAAAATCAGCGAACTAGGAATAAGATTTAAAGGAACAACCAACACAATCAGGCAGTGATATAAACAACCACGAAAACATCTAGTCTAGGCGCCATTCAAGAGGAAAGAAAAATTCATTTCAAGATACTGAAAGAAGGTAGAAAACTATTACAAGGAGTAAATTTAACATGCCTGATTTAAAGTTCTTCCATCTCCATGCATACCATTGTTTCGACCAAGTCGTTGCGGGAAACTTTAACCCAAAGTGCTTTGCGAGCTCGAGCTATCGCTTCACATTCAGCACATAGATTCCTCACGCAAGCTTCTTTCCCTGCTGAACCTCTAATTCCAAATTCATTGGGTTCTCCACTTTTATAGCTCGGACAGTCCTTCCTCATATTTCCAACTTGACCGACGCTTCTTGCTCGGGATTTGTTTCTACCGTGATGATACACAACCTTTTCTATTTCAAATGCAGAAAATCTTGGTGCTTGGAGCATCAAAGATCTTTTAGGTGCAAACATTCCAGCTGTAGCTTGTAAGGGGTGATAATTCCAATCAACACCCTTTATGCCCAAGCCAACATATAGACACGTAGGAAAAATGCTGAGGTAATGTTGCCTTTTCCAAACCTGCAAATTGTGCCTTCATGAATATTCTGATCTAAGACCAAGATCCGCGCTTGATGGGTGAATGCTCTCCCATAGAAAGTTACATCGAACAACAAGAAGGTCTTAACAGCCCAGAATCTGGCAGAAATACCAATTTCATCGAAAAACCTGAGTAACAGTCGTACTGTCACTTGGAGCAGCTGATTTTGGATATAACTCATATCTTGTAGGAGAATCTCGAATTTGTGGGTGCATTCGAGGCTTAACAGAAACAGACATAGCAACAGATCTGCCATTTTGAAGACCGCTGCACCATTCATGCGTTGCACCTGGTACACTAGCTGGTTCTCCTACGCCCCTCCTCCACGAGGGACCAGTCTGAAAGCCTTCAGCATCCATAGCATCCATTTTCAGGATGTCGAGGCTTCCAGCATTATGTGCAGTTCGGATCCTCAGGCGAGAGTGACATCAATTCGTGTCTAAATTTGCATAGCAGATCATAACTCCATTGGTTTCGGCTTTCACACTGGTGTCTTGTACCCTACTCCTCATAAGGAACAGGGAGCCATATAGTGGAGCTGTTTATTTTGGTCTAGATTTTCCCTCCATTTTTGACCAACTTGGAGATGCATATTCTACTCTACCTGGATGACTGCCCTAGCATAAGGACTTCACCAAAATGCACGTAAGGATGATTAGCGTGTGGCCTGCTTCCAGGACAATATTGTACCGTCAACTTCTGACCAATCATACAGTTCGAATGCATAACATCAAACATTGTCCATCAAGCATCATGTGCTCCATTGGGGGGTGAGGAAGGGTGAAATTCAATCCAGCAGGTCGAGAGCTTGATATGCTCTCATAAAACTTACTCCTTCAGCAGAACAGAAAAGGTCGAAGGCATAATGTCTTCGGAAGTAGCTTGCGAAGAAAGAAAAACAAGTTAACGCCTTCCATCTTACTTACCTGTATCCTCATATCAAACCTTTAAGTCCTCTCCAAACCATGGGAAACACACACCTGTGGATGCATCAACTCTCTCTCGCCATGAACAGTGAAAGCAGTATGCAGAATGTAATCTCAGCCGATTTCCATTTTGGGAGCCAAAACAGCCTCAAGATTTGATCAAAGCACTGGAATCTACCAAGTTAGACAGATACTCATCTACGGGGAGAGAGCGACTTTCCAAAAGTTGAAAGGCAAGCAATTTGTGCTTCAGGAATACCTTCTGATCATGGAACAGATCCACTACCAATGAGATTCTCTTCCATGAGTTACAACGCAAAACAAGCAATGGTCTCAGTAGAGAATCCTTGCAATAAATTTCATCAGGTCTCCTGGTAACACTCTCACTGTCACAAAGTCGATTTTGATAAAAATTATCTTGAAGGAGAGTTTACCCTTGACTTTGAGGATGCAGTCTGATACTGCACAGAAAACAACATAGTTGGACGGCACCTGCTTGTTGGAAAATGCTCAAATAGGCTTCCACCAAACTACCTGCAACAGGCCTGTTCTCCTAGCTTGCAGCCATCAGTCCAGACCACCACATGGACGGAAGCAGACTTATCTGTCATCAACAGTTCTGAAGGACAGCTTCAACTAAGCATTTATCAGTCCTTCTCTACGGCTTGCAATAAGTAACCACGATCCTCCGCGTGCAGCTAGAAAATCAGGTTCAGAACCAAGGGAATAGTCTGAGTGGCCGTTACCCATGAACCAGCAGGTTTCACAAACTAACTTCTGGTCAGACCACTCTTTTCATGAGAGGCAGTATCCCCAACGGGAGAACTCTGTAGCTGCTCATATGAGGAAAATACTTGCCTCAAACAAGAAAGACTCCTTAGGATGTTGCAAATTCACAAAAAAACGAATGCGGCCACAGAAGCGAGTCTTTCCAACATGTTTTTGAAAATTAATTTTCAAGCCACTTGCCACGCCAACAAGAGAATGCTGACCAGCTGTCAAGATCATGGTGGGGGGGCATTACAACACAGAATCCACCGACTGTTCACGCAAGGACAGAGAACAGTAGAATTGTATGGCATCCCAACAAAGCATCGGCAACGGTTCCACTTTGGGAGGAGGCCAAGGGATAATAGGAAATCTAGGAAAATCTCATGCCTCAACAACCGGGCCTAAAATTAATGAATTCTGTGGGATAATTAGTTTTTGGCTAGGTTGGTGGAACCATGAAATAGTAAATCTGCTCCAAATGTACCAAAAATGCTTCCTGATTCATTTCTCACGCGAAGATGCGAGTTCAGAGCTGGACTGAATTGCGTGATGGTAAGCATTATTTTTGTATTTGACACAAGCATCACCATACCACGGGGCATGATGGGTTGAATTTGTAGCATGATCTTGGAAAAATGAAAACAATGACGGCTCCACGAGCTCAACACAAGCCGTCTGAAGTTAAGGAAAGTCAAATGCAAAGAAAAATATTAGTGACTGGTCAATTAATTGAGGCGGGACTGTTTTATGGATATAGACAGTCCTGTACAACACAATTATGAGCATTAATATAATCCATGATGTGTAATAAATTTTGCATTCATGTTCAGAGCTGTGGGCATGCTCATCTTGTACTGTGTGCGTGACCAATGTGTTAGGAGTGTCTAAATGCATAGCCATTCCTATGATAGATGCCGACATATGGAATGTTTGTTATGAATGTATGAATTTCCTAACAAGTTCAATTGCTCAAAAAATGGCTGGTGTCCATATGGTGATATTGTTCAGATAATTTGGAGCCTATATGTCAATATTCAGAGAATTTTGGATCGACTGCAAAGTGATGAATATTGATCATATGGCAACAATCTTTGGGAAGAATTTTCGCCAGAAGCGAATGTAAATGCGACCCGAAACTATGGGTATGCTTACAATGTTTTATGGTCAAGAGCATTTGTAACAGAGTTTGGACCTTGGTGAGGAAGAGAAGGAAAGGTTGTGTTGCATTTTCGACGTGCTTGTTGGATTTAGAATTTTTCTACTAGCTACATGAAATTATATGCTCTTAGTAGATATATTTTTCTTAGAGGCATACTTCTTTCAAGGTATCTTGAATTCCGAATATTCCTGTCATCTTGAATGGACCTCGGACAATTTGTTTTCGTGGTTGTTCCTATATTACTAAAGATGAAAAGTGTTGGTTGTACCAAAAATGACAATATCCAATTTACGCATATGGTTTTGATCACAAAAATTTCATTTCCGCAGACTTATGCTTATCTAATTCAAGTTTGCTAAAATGGGCTACGTGCTCAAGGAAGATGATGCTCGTCAATAGATTCTCTTGGAAAATTTCGTATTATGAAACACCATTGAGTTTCATTTTCTTGGCATGACATTCTTTTAAAGTCAATTATGTTATGGATCCTATAACACTTGAAGGCTTACTATATGGAAGGTTATTGATGTTGACTACATTTGGTGTTGACTAAATGTGTATGTTTCCTGTTTAGGGAAGTGTGTGTGTGTTGCTTGTACATGTAATAGCTGACATATCTGTATAAATGCAGTGTCAGTTTAAGCCCTCCAATAGGGTAATTCCTTATAACATATATGTTAAAATGTATATGAAAATGTTCAAATGGATTGTATATGGATACTGTATATGGTATGAGCATGTGTAGCAAGTTCACAATGTGTATGTAGTATGTCATGTATTTTGGCCTTTTTCTACTTGTATTAGATATATTACATGAGAGATGTACTTCATGTAAACTAAAGTTGTTTGATGATAAAGCAACATGTTGTAGAAAAGCTATAATTTTAATTGGAATGAATCGAGCACTAGTCAATTGCATGAATATGGTCGCGAGCCTATATATAATATATGGATGATACAACATCTGTATGATCAATCCATGGTCTTGTGAAGTCGTGAGCTCGGGGATTTATGTATGTTAGAGCTTGTAACCAGCTATTACATGATATATAGAATAGGAGGCTATATATATTCATGCGCGTATATATATATGCTAGACTTCGGGCTTGATAAGCTTCTAGTCACATTTTTCGTAAAATTTGTTCACATATTAAACAATCTAAAACATTTTGGCAAACGAAGCACAAGATCAATTTTAGGCCTGACTGCACAAAGGAACAAAGTGGTTTACTCAAGGAAATGTGTGTTGGTTCATTATTTTGTAGCACAATTCTGCACTCAATGGTCTAAGAATTGAGAGGCTCTGAGAAATATACAACCACATGGCATCTGGATTACCATCACATGTAGATGGCTTTCAAAGATTTTCCGAAAATATCTAAATCTTCGAAAGGTCCATAAAAGACATATCACCATTTTATAGCTTGAGTTAGTAGGAAATCACCATATTTATTTTTATTTTATAAATAGTCTTAAGCATATCTTGGAAATATTCTAATTAACTCACTTTGGAATTTTCAAGAGGATGGTCACTATATATGTCTGAAAATGCATGATGAAGATTGTACTGATGTATAATTATATGTTAATATATGTTAATGAAGGTAAATGGCTCCTGTTTTCTGTCTCATTTGTACTGAGGCTTTGGTAAGAAGGTAACATTGGATTAATGTTAACTTGCCCATACATTTAAGGTTGCTATAAGAATTTGTAGGTAAAACTTATGGAACTCAATAAAACTAGAAACAATGAATTTTTTTAAATGTTTCTCAACCTCTTATTTCACACTATGAATATGTCCCCATTGGGAAGTTTCGGATAATCCATTTGCTATTATTTATTCCTCATGTACAAATGCACGCCTAGTATTCATTTTACTTCAAGAAAATGACATGTTTTGTCTTTATCTTGAAAACATTTTACATTTAATTTATTGGGTATTAGATTCCAAAAAACTTCAATATTGCAATATATTGATGAAAGTAATTAACATAAGGAACTATGAAAAATTGACTTATGTTGTTATTATCCTTTTCATAAGTTAATTGATGGTCCTTACATTTATGTGAACTTTTGAAGTATCTACCTAAGGTTATTAGTGTACAAACTTATCTTTCAAATGTAGGGATTTAGGACACTAGATGTTTAGTTTCTCATTACTGAATAATTGAAACACACCACACAGAGTGTGTGAAGCTTGGTATGTGTAATTATAATCCATTTTTATAATTACAATTCATTCTTTTCTTGTATTGTATAATCTATTAGCACTCCTGTTGCAATGTTAGTCCTACAACATGCTAAATGTAAGTTGCATACATCTGCATCTCTATCTTAGTCCTTTGTACATTATTTAGATTATTGGAAGTAGGTTTTTTGTTAAAGGAAAGTTTGTACTAAAATAGTATCTTGCAAGAGTAAATTTCTGAAGATTAGCCTTGTAAAAATGTCCAATTAGTGATCGTCAATTTAGTAAAGTCACTCCAAATTCCCCATTTACAAGACTTACATTGCCATTGAGGAGAGTGAATTCTGAAATAACCAAACATGTTGTCAAGTGCAAGCCTGACTTGGTAAGATTGTGTCAAGGGTTTCCTTTGTAACAAAACTGTTGTGCTATTATTGTTATTCAAGATATGCGTCATTGTAAAATGTACTGTGACCTTGAGAATGATTTCAAGTCACACTTTCATGAACGAAAGTATTGCAAACATAGATTTTGGAGTAACTGTTATAAATGGGTCAAATCGTCCAACAGTTCAACTAAGGTGCTAAACATACTTAATAATTTTGTCAAAATTCCAAGTCAAATAAATGTAGATTGGAGTCCTATTTTGAAATCAAAAGGGTAAACAACTTAGACCTTGTTCAAAATGATTGAACTCATTCTTTGTGAAGAGTGAAAACAAAGTTTTTTTGCTTTTCATATCCCCAATCGAATTCACTGCGAACAAATCCCTTTTTTCTTAACAATTCAAAATTTATAGAATGATTTCTTGTCAAACAAATTGTTAGAATTTTAGATTTAAATTTTCCAAATTTTAGAACTAAGTAAGGAATCGGTTTTCAACGGTTTCTAGACCAAAATCTGTCACTGAACCATTTGAATATCTCAATTGATTCTGGCACCTTTCTTTTGTAAAAATCATCTTTGGGATTCCTGGAGTAAACATGTATTGAATAATTTTCAATATGAATCCTCATATCTTCTAATAAAATATCAGGTTAATGTCACTAATCATTATTATCATAAAGATGGCATTTATCTCAGGACCTGGATCTATAACAACACAATTTTTTATGCTTGGTAATCTTTCATAGGTTGAGTATAGTTGAAAGTAATCCATATTTGTAATTTATTGAGCGTTGTATGATGTTTTATTAACAAAGTGACCAAAATAGATGGCCTTGTGGACTTTAAATTGTTCCAATGAAGACTTACAATAATTGAATAAACATTTAATATTATATTTGTCATAGCTGAACGATTGTTTAAGTTAATTACTCAGTTGTATCAAGGAATAAAACCATTGAACTTCTAGTAATGATCTAATTGTATAGAAGACAACATCAAAAGTCTCCTTGTTTCTATCCAAGCTATTCATAATTGGTATTGTTATGTGATTTTTAAAATAAATCCATGCCATGTACGAGATATCATCATTTTGACTTGGCGAATAACTGTAAGTGCCTGTTTTGTGGCTATACAAAGATTTCCTGATGCCTGCATACCTTTGCTTCTACCAGAAGGTAAATGGCATTAACAGAAGGTGTGAGTTTCCGTGCTGATCTTTGATGGCCATCCTTGTATCATAGTCCATTCACAAAGTTAGTTGCAACTTTTGACGACCATCTTGCGTCCCTGTTGCTTTCAACCAAACTATGAAAAGACAAAAATCATCTATGTGTTAAAAAATTTGATAGGAAAAATGTCTCACTCGGGTCATGCTACATGAACCTCTTCTCTAAATGTGGATCTAGGCAGGTTTGCTACTAGAGAGAACACTTCCATCCCCAGCATATCAACATCCCATGACTACTTCAAGTCACTTTGTTTTGAATATCACATTTACGTGCGTTCACAATTTCTTCCATTACGAAAATAATCACATAAGTTTATTTCTTCATCATTGTCATTTTCAAATATTGTATTCATCATCCATGTTGAATACCCATCACCTTTTCCACTGAAAGGGATTCTTGGATTGTCAGGCATCATATAACATCACCATGACATGGACACCGATTTAATAACTCTACTAGAGCATAAAGACAATGGTCTGATACCAAGTGTAATGACCCAAAAATTCATCCCTGTATGCGGGAAGCAAGTTTGTGGTACAATGATACATTTATCTGGCGGAGTGCATCCATTGACTTGCTCTACGTAACATAACATGACACAACAATGTCATACATTGTACTAATCCCATGGGTTGTGGTTCCAACTCTGGGAACCACTTGTTACGGGGATGACCACAAGGTCAGCACGGAAAACATTCACACTGCGCGAAAAGGATATTACACTTTTCTTTGACAACTAGTGACATAGAAGTCCAACCACATGACACTCTGACAGCTAAAGGCAGGAGCCACAGTAAGAAATTCTTCTCAAGGAACTTAACATCTCTATTAGTGATAAAACACCCTTTAACTCAGTGACTTATGGATCCATCAATCTGTACCCAAGAGTCTCTTCAATATACCCAATCGCACAGATTAGTTCATCTGACCAACATGTCAAAGTTATTTATCTTATACACTTGGGTAGATGAATACTTCACTTTGCACCTGAATTCTTCTCCTACTGTGCAACTAAATCTTACACACCAAAAAAACCAACACAAGGACAACACATTGTTTTACCGGATAACTTTTTTTTTTTAAGACTTGCTTTGACCCAACACGACACAACATGTCGTCACAAGGTTACAACCAACACTTGGAACCATTCGTTACGGGGAAGATCCACAAGGTTAGCACGGGAACATTCACACTTATCAAGGACAATTTATTATTCACCTTTGACGAGACTTCATGGAAGTCCAATCACTTGACACACTCACAGCTAAGTCAATACCAACACAAGAACAACACAGTGAAATACAGGATAACTTTTTTTTTTGACTTGCTTTGACTCAACACGACACAACATGTCGTCACAAGGTTACAACCAACACTTGGAATCATTTGTTACGGGGAAGACCACAAGGTCAGCACGGAAACGTTCACACTTATCAAGGACAATTTATTTTTCTTTTGACAAGACAACATGAAAGTCCAATCCACATGACACACTCACGGCTAGGGCAAGCCACAGTAAGAAATGGTTAGGGTTTATTTATTTTGGTAAGACACCCTTTAGCTCATGACTTAAGTTTTCAGAAGGAAATCAATATATGGTTTGCACAAATTCATCTCACCAACTGAGTTAATTTCTTATACACTGAAGAGTAGTTCACTTAAAGTCTTCTCCTACTTACTAAATCTTAATATCTTCCAGAAACTAACCATTGTTTTCCTTTAAGCTTGTTTAAGAGTTCACCCCAAAGGGATAGTGTTCGCTAGTTTAGCTAGGGGTATCAATTAATAAATGTTTACCTCACAAAGGATGTTTTCATTTTGATCACTCATGGAATTATTTGATTTCAAATAGATCACCTTTACATTTATTTGTTGAATATAAAATCATTATTTTTGTTTAGCTTCTTTAAGGGTTAACCGACTCATTTTTCTTTACTTATAAAATATTGTCGCTAAGTCTTAGAAAGATTTAACTTAATAATTTATTCTCAAGATCAAAGTTTTACAATACTCATATCAATGTAAAGATTGAATGCCATTTCTCACAAGGATAATTTCAAGCTTAACTACACAAGAACAAGACACTTTATTTCACCATTACCAAACAATACAAGGCAAGAGGTCATATCAACTCTTTTACAAGCAATGTTACACAATTTACAACACATTGGACATTTTTTTTTTTTTTACAAGGAACTTCATAATGGTACAGATGAAACTTTTACACTCTTTTCTTCTAGTCTACTCGCATAATCCATCTGCACATTTGTTAGCACATGTCAGTTCGCAAGAACTGAGCACGATAAAAGCTATAACATTAAGACAATATGTTGTTATCTAACTGTTTCAAGGAAGAAAAGCACTGTGAAGAAGAAAACAATAATCCAAGAGTCTAAACAAGAGCAATTAAAGAGCTGTCCAAAAACATAAAATGCCTAAATAAAAGGGATGGCACTAACTCTATTCAATTATCATTTTCACATAGGAGCAGTTAATAAACATCATAGTGAATTACACCCATATCACAATAATGACCGTCATTTAAACAAGATAACATTTCGAAACAAAAACAATTACAGGAAGAGAATTAATTTCAAACGTAATCTATCCCTATTTGTTTAAGTTAGTTCACCAAGCCAAGGATTCACTATGCCACTGGAAGATCCCAAACAATCAATCGACATGAGGATATCTAAACCAACATGACTTATTAATATTAAGATGATGTGCCTATAACAGTTAATTTTATGTCAGTACAGATTAAAAAAAAATGGAAAGAAAGGGATGAAACGCACAAATGACCTCGCATGGGTCACATCCTATCCTAACAATCCTTCTATTAGACTTTCTTCTAATCAAGAGAATGTATTAAGAAAAAGGACAAACTTGACAAGACCAAACATATCCATTATAAATCTTACAGGAGGGTTACTCAATCATTCGCAAGAACACGACACAAGATACATAGCTTCCAAAGGATCTGTCGTCAACAACAAGTTGACTTAAACCTTTCTGGTCAATACATAACCATTCTACTACAATGACAGCAAGGAGGTCGTATCACAACGATCACCACGAAAACCAGTCAACCAAAGAGTTTCCAAACACACCAACCTATGAGTCACAGGAGGATGAAATTTAAGCATCTTTACGGAGCAAAACGTAGAGTAATTTCTTACGCATAAAACCCACATCTCAATTTTCAAGATTTGAAAACTTCCTCATTAATGATCCAGTAGATCTCGTATCCTCCAACATGTGTGAAACAAAATCAAGGTACGAAAGAGAGTATTTCCTCTGACATTTTAAACTATCCAAAAGGAATGTGAGTATCGTCAAAAGAAGACATTCCATAGGATCAGCTACATTCCTCAAAACATACAGCAGTTACCAAGGGAGAGAAGGTGATTCCAAAGACGACAATCTCCAAACGGTGAACATGAATTGATATCAACTTATGACGATCAACCATGACACTCGAAGAATAAAAGTATTTCTTTGAGCGATTCAAACAAGTAACAAAAGCAACTAACCTAGTTGAGAGTAATATCAACTTGGCTCAAATCGATAATCAGTCAAGCTAAGCACACACCAAGCCAACCGGGAAGGGTTACTAGAAACTAAAAGAAAAGAATAGAGACAGGAAAAGCATCATTCACCTATACACAATGCACTTGCAGTACTCAATCCCTAATTCGCAAATACTCGACATAACCCAGAACTAAAGATCTCGAACCGAAACAAGAATAAGAACAAAACAGGAACTGTAAGGTTGAGTCCAACAACAATGTTTGATAAAACATTCAAATCGTGAGACCAACATAAGGAACTAGGGGGTGTTCATTACAGGACCCCACCTCTTTTGCTTTATTAGACTTAAGAACAAAGTTCACCCAACTAAAATTTATTAAAACCCAGAAACAATATAGAGGCTTCAACCAGCGCAATCATTTCTAACGCCAAAAAAAAGAATACAAATGAGCAAGGGAACTGGAAACCAAACAGTATACCATCACACGAGACATTAATATGAAGAGTAGAGTTATTTAGTGATTCAATTAAATAACAGCATAAGAATTAATGGTATAGAGAATATCGTGCCTGATTAAGCTCCCGCAGTCGATGACAAGATGAACGGGGCCTGCAACAGCAACCGAAGCCTAAATCCATTTTCTTCAAGCTCGTTGTGCGCCCAAACATCGAACATCTTCATGTTGGCACAGGTAGGAGTTCACAGCCAGGGTGGGTGGTCTAAAATGCTTGCCATCATTCTCCCAACACCGCTCCAAGATCAGCCCTAGAACTTCTGTAGGTCCCATTTTGGCAATTGAGCTTAATCCTTCGTCATTCATCCAAACACCTCCACCATCTCCATATGCATCTGATTGTTTCTAATTTGGACCTCCTAACCTTGGTGCTCTCATATTAGGAGCAGCCCTAGTTTGAGACAAAGCAAAAGGAGATGGCTTATAACCAAAAACAATCTCTTGGTACAGACTCCATATCCATAAAACAGTCCTTAGACTTAGCATCCTCAATTAAGGCTGACCAGTCACTAGATTGCTTCAATGCAGCTGCTTTGCGAGCTCGTGCCAGTGCCACATTCATGCGGCGAATATCATCTACAAAGCCAACCCCATGATTTGAAGCTTGGACACAAAATAAACTGATTACATCACACTCCTGGCTCTGGTAGGCATCTATCTTATTGATGGATAAACCTTTTCCTTCATTAGATTGAGGACAGCAACATACACTCGGTGAAAACATTTCAGCTGTAGCTTGAAAGTGTGATAATTCCATCAGCACCCTTTATGCCTGCCAACATAGTGACTCGTAGAAGGTGCTCATATAGTTGCAAGGCAAAATGTGCTTCATGAATATACTGAAATGAAACAGATCCGCGCCTATGAGATTCTCTTCCATGAGTTACATCATAAAACAAGTAAGATCTCAATAGAGAATCTTTGTAAATAAAATTCATCAGGTCTGTTGGTAACACTCTCACTGTCACGAATCGATTTTGGAGAAACGACTCAGTGCAAGCTCTGGATCTGAGGAATATCCTGCTACCTTCATCTCCCAAGACATTTTCTTCAACATTGCATAGATCTTCTGTGCCTGTGGGTGTGATCTGTCACCAACACAAAAAGCATGCGCCATTTTATTGCTTTAATCTAAAGTAAACGTGCTTCAGGAATATGGAGCCTCTAAAAAATCCACTACAAATGCACATGCCTCTGCTTCCATGAGTTACATCGAACAGCAAGGTCTCCACAGAGAATCCCTCTGTAATAAATGATCGGGTCTCATGGTAAGCACCCAAGAGGATGAACGTGATTTGGAAAAACACGCAAGATTAATCGAATTGAACAGCAACTCTGAACAGGAGAACAAATAGATGGATCGAACTGCTGGTAACAGCTCACACTGCTCACTTAATTCGCCTCGCAGAAAAAACTTTTGCCTGGCTATCTAACTGTTACAGGCTGCAAGAGAATGCCATGGAGATTTGAGGAGGCACACACTCGCAACAACCAGAAACAACATGGCAGGAAACCTGCTTCCAAAATTGCTGGAAGCGCTCAGCCCCTCCTGGCTACTCACAAAAACATCTCCGTCCAGAGGAGCTACCACGCGGCTGTAAGATTTTGCAAAGAAGCCAACAACGTCACACAGCAACCTCGCCTGTACAGGATTTTTGCGAAAAACGGCACTCCATCTTCAACCCGCGCACAGGCAGGAAGGCAAGGACTCTCACTGACTGCAGATTTGAGCAAACAGGAATAGAACTGCAGAAGGAAGAGAACAAAGTTTTCTCCCTCCATCAATGCCAGCTCGAACTGAAACAATAGAAGATCAAAACAAAGCTCACGGACAAGGAAAAACACTGGAGAGCGCCGTCACCCACGCAAGGAGCTGGGATTTTGCAACAATCAAACAGTTTTGAGGTTGCTGCAGATTATATATATCAAGATACCTCCAGATGCAACCTGCACATTGGTAGGCCAAGAAACAAACGATCTACCCTTTTACAACAAAACATTGGTGCATGATAACAAGATTGCGTTTAGCAGAAAATTAGGAAAAAGTTTCAACGGTCCAAAGGACAAACATAAATGTTTTCTGCAAGCAAAATACATATTTAGGCTTTTCAGGATTTAATGGAAACCACGTGATTTTCTGGGATATATCTTCTCTGACCTGTAGCGGCTGCACAAAGGAGATATATTATCTTCACGGCATTTTGCCAGGAAAACAATAAAAAACTCCTTCAACCCTCACGCCAACCAAAGGAGATTAAGGTATTTTTCTTGGAGCCCCGTGAAAAGTTGATGGGGACAGGTTTCCATCCTTCCAGGTCAACAAGGTAAATAGAACGGGGCATTACATTCTCCTCCCCTTAAGAAAGCATCGTCCTCGATGCGACATTACACAGAGGAAAGGAAAAGGTTCGCAACCAAGGACAGGTAGAGGAGACAGTACACCCTATGGTTTAAAATTTTAGTTGATTAAAGCACGGTCACAAGGTAGCCTTAGGAACATTTGGTAGAATTTTTAACTTTCAATGTTCTGTGAAGATTGGCAGTTCTTTCTTGTTCATCATTTCATTAGTCTCTTTCCATTAACATTATTCTTAGTTTAATTCCTTTTAAAATTTCATCATTGAAGAGTTTTGATTTATTCCTTATTGTGGGTGCCCAACATGAACTGCTACCACAACACCCTATCAGGTTCACAAGACACTACAGATTCACAAGTACACAAGTATATACTTCAAGATTGTATTACACCACAAAAGGTTACACAAATACGGAATAGAATAGGCACACTTCCCATAACATAGGTACTCATCACACATCAATGACTGACATACCAAATACTCAACCAAAAGAGTACTACAATCCACCAGACATTTCCTCAATTTGCATCAATGAAAGACTCACATAACAACAAACCATGCTACAGGTACATAGTGTCCACAAGGGAATCAATGACATGTCCACAACATCACAACACATAACCATCTGACATGAGTAACACATACATCAAAAGACCACTACCAAACATCACAATAACTCAACATATATCCTGAAACATCAACCATACAGACAAATATCATAAGCCTCCCTCAAACTCTTATGCCTCCCTCAAGTCTCTTATGCCTCCCTCAAACTCTTATGCCTCCCTCAAGTCTCTTATGCCTCCCTCAAACTCTTATGCCTCCCTCAAACTCTTATGCCTCCCTCAAACTCTTTTGCCTCCCTCAAGGAGGCCGGTTGTCCCCATGGTCAAAGACACACAGAGTTTGGACACTCCTAACCCAAGTGACATAATGACGCGTAGTTCTCCATAACCCGCTAGTCATATGTACCCCTTGGGGCGTACCCCCATACAACGAAGCGGGTCCATAGGTCCAACCAATCCATGGTGCATCCCATGACCCTATTCCACACATCACGACATTAGAACCAGCACAACAATCCAGTCAAAGTGCCAAGTGGCAAAGTACAAGCCTTGGGCAAGGCGGTAAAAATTCCAAATTTAAAAGAAGACCCCAAATCAAGCTAAAATAAATGACCAAATGGCCAAAGTTAGTATCAAATCCCCATGTTAGTGCCACAAACCAAGGAAATGCCCAAAATTGTAAAGCATTGCAATCAAGAAAAGATGCTGGTCCTTGCAAAAATAAAGTAAAAGCTCAATTTACGAATAAAATCAACTTATAATAATGTCACATTACGATAACTGTGTGGCCTTATCTAGCCACCAAAGGGGTACTCAACGAGTTGCTGGCACTCGGAACATCGAGCCTCAGCTCGTAAAATATATATATCAATCCCGCCACCCTTCGACAAGGCCAAACATAGTCATAGATACACTAGGGTTGCATACATACAACCACATAGGGAGAGAGGAAAGAGTCACATGTAATCTACTAAACCGAGTTTTGACTCGAGTTATTGACCCATGGTACACCATTCCTCACTCTCAACATACACTTCTACCGATCTCCCTCAGGGTCGGTTAGTGTAAGGCTCACAACATAACATGTAACTACATCACTAACACCATGGTGGTACACACATAGCTACCATAACGTCTCACGTATGGTAGGTATACGGGGTAGATCACAATTATACATTCACAGGGCACAATACATCACTTTACTACATTCTGCACCCAAAGTGCAATCACAATACGATAGGGTTCATACACTCACCGTATGACCCTAATTCACGACATGAAGCATTACATATTACACAACTCATATATACGATGAACATAATAACATCACAACATAACAATAATTGCTTCATAACAAGGTAGTACACACATTTCTTCAGAACATGGTAAAAACATCATGATACAACTCGTTTCTTTTAACATCAACTAGTCATACAACACATTGATACACCCACATATCACAATATGCCACAATGCTCCAACACTACGTCATCCACATTAGAATTCTTTTCACACATCACAAACAATAATTCACACGTGAACTCTTCATAGAATCCACAAGAAGGAGAGAGAATACTCTCATCCCCAACACATCAACATGATGACAAATACGCACTGAGTGACATACACATCACGTGCGTTCACAATATCACAATTACGACAATAATCACATCACGCTTAAAGCACATTACTCTTCCAATATAAATCATCATCATGCAACATCATCATCATCATCAGATCATCATGTAACACCACCACCACCATGCAACATCACCATACAACACCAATCCGGCCCATAGGTTCGAGAGCATGAACCTACGCTCTGATACCAAAGTGTAACGCACCAAAATTACCAACACAAGAACAACACAGTGAAATACAGGATAACTTTTTTTTTTGACTTGCTTTGACTCAACACGACACAACATGTCGTCACAAGGTTACAACCAACACTTGGAATCATTTGTTACGGGGAAGACCACAAGGTCAGCACGGAAACGTTCACACTTATCAAGGACAATTTATTTTTCTTTTGACAAGACAACATGAAAGTCCAATCCACATGACACACTCACGGCTAGGGCAAGCCACAGTAAGAAATGGTTAGGGTTTATTTATTTTGGTAAGACACCCTTTAGCTCATGACTTAAGTTTTCAGAAGGAAATCAATATATGGTTTGCACAAATTCATCTCACCAACTGAGTTAATTTCTTATACACTGAAGAGTAGTTCACTTAAAGTCTTCTCCTACTTACTAAATCTTAATATCTTCCAGAAACTAACCATTGTTTTCCTTTAAGCTTGTTTAAGAGTTCACCCCAAAGGGATAGTGTTCGCTAGTTTAGCTAGGGGTATCAATTAATAAATGTTTACCTCACAAAGGATGTTTTCATTTTGATCACTCATGGAATTATTTGATTTCAAATAGATCACCTTTACATTTATTTGTTGAATATAAAATCATTATTTTTGTTTAGCTTCTTTAAGGGTTAACCGACTCATTTTTCTTTACTTATAAAATATTGTCGCTAAGTCTTAGAAAGATTTAACTTAATAATTTATTCTCAAGATCAAAGTTTTACAATACTCATATCAATGTAAAGATTGAATGCCATTTCTCACAAGGATAATTTCAAGCTTAACTACACAAGAACAAGACACTTTATTTCACCATTACCAAACAATACAAGGCAAGAGGTCATATCAACTCTTTACAAGCAATGTTACACAATTTACAACACATTGGACATTTTTTTTTTTTTTACAAGGAACTTCATAATGGTACAGATGAAACTTTTACACTCTTTTCTTCTAGTCTACTCGCATAATCCATCTGCACATTTGTTAGCACATGTCAGTTCGCAAGAACTGAGCACGATAAAAGCTATAACATTAAGACAATATGTTGTTATCTAACTGTTTCAAGGAAGAAAAGCACTGTGAAGAAGAAAACAATAATCCAAGAGTCTAAACAAGAGCAATTAAAGAGCTGTCCAAAAACATAAAATGCCTAAATAAAAGGGATGGCACTAACTCTATTCAATTATCATTTTCACATAGGAGCAGTTAATAAACATCATAGTGAATTACACCCATATCACAATAATGACCGTCATTTAAACAAGATAACATTTCGAAACAAAAACAATTACAGGAAGAGAATTAATTTCAAACGTAATCTATCCCTATTTGTTTAAGTTAGTTCACCAAGCCAAGGATTCACTATGCCACTGGAAGATCCCAAACAATCAATCGACATGAGGATATCTAAACCAACATGACTTATTAATATTAAGATGATGTGCCTATAACAGTTAATTTTATGTCAGTACAGATTAAAAAAAAATGGAAAGAAAGGGATGAAACGCACAAATGACCTCGCATGGGTCACATCCTATCCTAACAATCCTTCTATTAGACTTTCTTCTAATCAAGAGAATGTATTAAGAAAAAGGACAAACTTGACAAGACCAAACATATCCATTATAAATCTTACAGGAGGGTTACTCAATCATTCGCAAGAACACGACACAAGATACATAGCTTCCAAAGGATCTGTCGTCAACAACAAGTTGACTTAAACCTTTCTGGTCAATACATAACCATTCTACTACAATGACAGCAAGGAGGTCGTATCACAACGATCACCACGAAAACCAGTCAACCAAAGAGTTTCCAAACACACCAACCTATGAGTCACAGGAGGATGAAATTTAAGCATCTTTACGGAGCAAAACGTAGAGTAATTTCTTACGCATAAAACCCACATCTCAATTTTCAAGATTTGAAAACTTCCTCATTAATGATCCAGTAGATCTCGTATCCTCCAACATGTGTGAAACAAAATCAAGGTACGAAAGAGAGTATTTCCTCTGACATTTTAAACTATCCAAAAGGAATGTGAGTATCGTCAAAAGAAGACATTCCATAGGATCAGCTACATTCCTCAAAACATACAGCAGTTACCAAGGGAGAGAAGGTGATTCCAAAGACGACAATCTCCAAACGGTGAACATGAATTGATATCAACTTATGACGATCAACCATGACACTCGAAGAATAAAAGTATTTCTTTGAGCGATTCAAACAAGTAACAAAAGCAACTAACCTAGTTCAGAGTAATATCAACTTGGCTCAAATCGATAATCAGTCAAGCTAAGCACACACCAAGCCAACCGGGAAGGGTTACTAGAAACTAAAAGAAAAGAATAGAGACAGGAAAAGCATCATTCACCTATACACAATGCACTTGTAGTACTCAATCCCTAATTCGCAAATACTCGACATAACCCAGAACTAAAGATCTCGAACCGAAACAAGAATAAGAACAAAACAGGAACTGTAAGGTTGAGTCCAACAACAATGTTTGATAAAACATTCAAATCGTGAGACCAACATAAGGAACTAGGGGGTGTTCATTACAGGACCCCACCTCTTTTGCTTTATTAGACTTAAGAACAAAGTTCACCCAACTAAAATTTATTAAAACCCAGAAACAATATAGAGGCTTCAACCAGCGCAATCATTTCTAACGCCAAAAAAAATACAAATGAGCAAGGGAACTGGAAACCAAACAGTATACCATCACACGAGACATTAATATGAAGAGTAGAGTTATTTAGTGATTCAATTAAATAACAGCATAAGAATTAATGGTATAGAGAATATCGTGCCTGATTAAGCTCCCGCAGTCGATGACAAGATGAACGGGGCCTGCAACAGCAACCGAAGCCTAAATCCATTTTCTTCAAGCTCGTTGTGCGCCCAAACATCGAACATCTTCATGTTGGCACAGGTAGGAGTTCACAGCCAGGGTGGGTGGTCTAAAATGCTTGCCATCATTCTCCCAACACCGCTCCAAGATCAGCCCTAGAACTTCTGTAGGTCCCATTTTGGCAATTGAGCTTAATCCTTCGTCATTCATCCAAACACCTCCACCATCTCCATATGCATCTGATTGTTTCTAATTTGGACCTCCTAACCTTGGTGCTCTCATATTAGGAGCAGCCCTAGTTTGAGACAAAGCAAAAGGAGATGGCTTATAACCAAAAACAATCTCTTGGTACAGACTCCATATCCATAAAACAGTCCTTAGACTTAGCATCCTCAATTAAGGCTGACCAGTCACTAGATTGCTTCAATGCAGCTGCTTTGCGAGCTCGTGCCAGTGCCACATTCATGCGGCGAATATCATCTACAAAGCCAACCCCATGATTTGAAGCTTGGACACAAAATAAACTGATTACATCACACTCCTGGCTCTGGTAGGCATCTATCTTATTGATGGATAAACCTTTTCCTTCATTAGATTGAGGACAAAATCAACATACACTCGGTGAAAACATTTCAGCTGTAGCTTGAAAGTGTGATAATTCCATCAGCACCCTTTATGCCTGCCAACATAGTGACTCGTAGAAGATGCTCATATAGTTGCAAGGCAATTTGTGCTTCATGAATATTCTGATATGAAACAGATCCACATTGCCTCTATGAGGTTCTCTTCCATGAGTTACATCATAACAAAGCAAGTGCTTCAAGATCTTCTATGAAGATCCACAATCTCTTCCATGTAAATAAATCTCAACAGAGAATCTGTAATCATCGGGTCTCCTGGTAACACTCACACTGTCACTTAATCGATTTTGTTTTTGCAGGCTATGCCATGGATCCCTGACCCGAACACACCATACCGCACCCAATGAACGTGGAGGTAACACGCCTATCAGATCGGCCAGCAACAGCAACCCCAGGTCGGATTCCATTTCCCTCGATATTGTTGGGCGCTGAAACTTCCATTAAATTCCTCGTTGGGAAAAAAAAATAGGCAGAATGCAGTGGAGACAGGAGGCTCTTCACTGACCAAACATACTAGCAAAGGATTCGGATGCTTTTACCTAAAACACAGTCTAACTCTCCCACCAAACCCACGCGCAACAACCAAGGCAAGAAAAACGTGCCAGGAAAGAAGAAAAAATGCACAGGAAGAATAGACGCACCCAACCCCCACCTGCACGCAGCCAGAAACACGGCAAGAGCAGGTCTGAAACGATTTCAACCAATGCGGCTCCCAGACTGGCACAAGTCAGACCAAAAGCATGAAAATATGTATTCATTAAGAGCATTAATGGATGGTAGCAGGCCACCAAACACCATACCTTTGCCAGCACCAAACAAGGATCCTTTTACAGCAAGGAACAAGCCAACGTCCAATTAGCAATTAGTTTCCTTTAATGATAGCCACGTGACCAGGTCAGGACGCAGCTAGAGATGTAAGGGCGGGGTAGGTGGTAGTTGAAAGGATTAAGTTGAGTATTGAAAGTATTCCTACCCAACCACACACGCAAACTCCCTACTCAAGCAAACGATGGACACCAAAGAAGACGGGGCATTACATCACTTCTGAGGCCATGCATGGAAAATGGGCTGCCAAGGTGGGATAGTAGGTAAGTATTAAAAATTTGCAATAAAATATAATTTTAACAGTCTATTCAAAGCTAACTCCACGTAACCAATTAGCTTCTCCTTTCACGCTACCAAGATTTAGTCGAGTTTTATTTATTTATTTATGTATTTGTTTTTTTTTATATATACTTTTTTTTGTAAAATATTAAGTTTAAATGGAAGATCAATTTTATTTATTTACTTTATTAAATAAAATTCATTCAAAAATTAGGTTTCGTTTTAATAAATTTACGCCTGGAACTCTTGGAATATTTTAAAATATTTATTTGGATATTTAAACAAGAATTTCATTTAAACAAGCCATTTGAAAAAAATACAATTATCCTCCCAATGTGAATGCTCGTAAAAGATGCTACAACCATCAACAACTATGACGAAAAATGAAGGAAAGATGGGAAAAAAGAAAGACGTTTAAATTAAATTCACAGCAAGACCATAATTCACTTGATGATCTGAGGGCACATACACAAAAGTACAATGACAGGTCAAAGAAGTACAACTGCAATTCAAAATTGAACGAAGCATTACACATAGGCCCCAAAGGACCAATTACCCTTGCATATACAATTCCCCTAGAAATTATTTTAAAAATTAAAATTATATAACCACCATTGTATATTGTTTTCCATTTCAAAAAAAACATTCACATAGTGCATTAACATTATACTTTACTTCATTTTGAAATTAAAATCAAATACTTTTCAATATATCATGAAAATTTTCTCACTGAACATCTTTTTATAAAATAAACCATTACAAAATCATGATATTACACATCATGCATATCATTTGTTTTCTAGATAATTTTTTCTTCTAAATTTTACAAGTTCATCTCCATTTAGTAATAATGCATAGTTTTAAAGTTTCGTAATATTATATTAGCACCATCGTTTGCATTTCACACGTGCACGTATAGAAGAACAAAACAAATGTATCTCGTAATTTCACATATTTCCTACTTATTATTTTGTGCTCCACTCTCAAAAGGCATACAAATGGGTAGTTTTTGTCATATCATGGCCTCATTATTTTACCCTCCACTTTTAAAATTCTTCAAATTCTGAAGTACTTTCCATATCATGGCCTTGTTTATTAGAACAACAAAAAACAAGTTCTCCACTTTCAACACATCAATTTTCAATATTATAATAATAGAGATATTCATGTAATTTTAAGTAGATGT
>JAHRHJ020001112.1:0-33490 GCA_019776745.2 Taxus chinensis | reverse complement strand
TTAAGCACTTAGTTTCAAAACAAAATCCATCTTTTGTAACCCACGTGGAATTAAATACTTCCTCTTAACAAGGATTTGATGAAAAACATGCTGGGTGGACATCACTCGTGTCATGGAGTTGACATTGAGATCAAGGTCACCAAGCGGTCCATGGAAGAGGTATTGTGTGAGAATGGGCCTTGAGCTAACCAATTGAAGCAATCAAAGGCAGGATTTTGTTTTAGTTGTAGGACAGCAAGATAATGAATGGTCAAGAAGGAAATATGATATAAACCCGCTCTCTTGTTTAGACTCAAGCATAATACATTAATGCAAGACTGGCCTTTGCCCTCACAGAAATGTAGAAAGGTAAAGAGGAGTATTATTTAGATTGTAAACGCATTCGTTTGTAATTGTTAATGACGGTGTTTATGTTCTGAAAGATATCAATGCGTCTGTTGAGATGTGTTGGGACATATCAAATGAGAATGTGGTTGCAGAGAATTCCAGATGGTAGCAGCTGGAGGTCATTTTTTTCCCCATGTGTAATAACTCTCAAGATCATGAGGGCGGGTTAATTATTGACCCAAAGTGTTATTGACTGGCTATTCATGGAAAAAGAAGTGAAAAAAATGTGCATTCCTTCCTAGGTAAAGAGAGATTATCACAGCCATCCATTGAATCCAATTCATTTCCATCCAGTTAATGCAATGGGATTGGACTTCATTGGAGTCATCAATCCAAAACTCAAGCCAAGGGCACAAATGGATCTAAACAGAAAATAGATTCTTCACTAAGTGGATTGAGGAAGTAGCACCTCCAAGCAGCCAATGAATCTAGCATAATAGATTTTCTATGAGGGTTAAAACCAGGTTTGGTAAGACCATCCCACCATCATATCATCAAAATGCATTTGCATTCATAGGTTCTAAGATCACTGACTTGGCTTTTAAGAATGGAATATATTTGAGCACTTCATCAAACTATTACCCTCAAGGTAATGGCCAATATGATCCCACACACAAGAATTTTCTAAGGATTATCAGAAGGACTCTGATGGAAAATCAAAGAAACTTTTGGCATACCTAAGCTCAATCGTGAAGCTCTATGGGGCTAATATGATAAACTCCCAAGAGATCCCCAGGTAACTCCTCCAGTCAGACTTGTTTATGGGAAAGAGGTAGTTTGCCTATAATCACTTGAGTTGCCAACATGGACTCATGAAGCAACGTATAATTGTTGGGTTTTGAACCATGGAGGTTGATCTGCCAGAGTTGATGGAACTCCAAGAAATTAGAGACATGCAGCCCAAACAAATGGAAAAGACCAAACATTGGATCAGAGAAGCTTTGATAAAAGCTAAGGCTAGAACTCCAAGTTGGGGATTTAGTGTTGAAATGGGATGTCGAACCAATCAAAGCCAGAAACATTCAAAATTTGATTCCATTTGGAGTGGCCCCTACATGGTCACAAACTGGCGAAAATAAGTAGTGTCCTTTCCACATTGTCTACATTGGTGGGAGGAACTCCAGATTTCCATTTAAATGGGATCCATCTAAAGCATTTCTCATTAAAAGGGAAATTTTCTCACTCTTGTACATATTAGTTTTAGAAGTTTCATTTCATTCCTCTAAGTCCTTGTGCACATTTTTTTGTTGTCGTTTAGGTTGCTTTCTTCCGAATTGCTTGTGCACATCTCTACAATATTCCACCGGAATATGTATGATTTCCCATTTTTGTACATAGTGTTTTTGTGGTGTTTGTTTTGATTGCTCTTGCAAGTGTTTTTGAGAACTTGGCATTTGATGAAAAAAAGATTCAATTTCAAGAGATGATCAGTTTTAGGCTCTCAAGCATGACTTCATGCCCAATGGATTGCTTCAATGGCAGCTCGTCATTTCATCCAGCGGCAGAATGACCCTCCTGATCGCCTAAATTGTTATCCAAATGAGTCCCCTGCTTATTTTGGCTAACTTACCTTCATTTATTCCTTGTGCTTCAAGTCAGGTTTTTTTTCAAATATTCAAGCATTCAAAGTTTCCTGGAGGACAGCTTTCAACATCACATCAATAGGATTTTTCTTACCCTTTTCGAAAAAAGGTAAAGAAGTCCTCCTAACTCCAATATTTTGAAAGTTATGGCTCGATGGAGTTGAGTAAATTTTGCCCAAGTATGAGGCAGGTTACGGAAGAAAGGAGAAAATATTGAGCACTTAGCCTTTTTTTAGCTAAAAATCCAAATCCAAACTCCCACTTGATGACCTTCGGGCCAATCAGAAGGTGCACGTGGCCGAAGAGCATTGCATAAGCGGGCCCGCGAAGAATTTTTCGACACTTAGGCCCTTTTTCGGTTAAAAAACCAAGTTCATTTGTCGGCCCGTGACTGCGAAGGAAAAATGTGTGCCCCCAGCTACTCAAAAGCACCACGGGCAGGCCTAGTGGACTGAGGGAGTGAGTGAAACTTTTAGCACTTAGGCAATTTTTTGTCAAATGCTCCAAGTCAAATTTTAGCCCGCAGCCTCGAAGAAGGAATAAACCCGCACTCCGGGGCCCCATGGGGAGGTTGGATAAAATTTTGGCATTTAGCTTTTTTTGAGCAAAAAAGTTAAAGTCAAAAATCGCCCGCGGATCTGACAAAGAAAGTGGAAAAAGAGTTGTCAAGGCCCCCCGCTCCAATCCAGAAGGTGACACGTGCCTATCATCGCTCAGGTGGGCCGTCATAGATATTAAAGGAAATTTTTTCCCTTTCACCAAAAGAGCTAAAGTGAGCAAATTAAACCGAAGTTTCCGCATCCAATCAGAAAGTGACACATTGGCCAAGGAAGCGCACAATCGGGCCCCATAAGAAATTTTTTGGCACTTAGCCTTTTTGGGCAAAAACTCTAATGTCAATTTTCAAGCCCGAAATTTCATGAAGAAAAAGAAGTTTGGCTAGGCCTCTCAACCAATCATGATGCGCCAAGTGTCAAGGTGCAGCGATGGTATGGAAGGACTTTAAAAGTTTTGGCTTTTTTGTCAAATTTCTCAAAGGCCAAAATAGAACGCATCTCCGCCGACCATCAAAGGTGCCACGTGTCCATTCATGTAGGTATCGGCGTCGGGAGAATTTTAGAATTTTGCTGAAGTTTGCAAAACACAAAAGGCAGAATGGGGCTGTATCTCCATAGCCATAGAAAGTGCCACGTGTCCACATCAGTGGCGGATTTCACACCACGGAAAAAGACTTGGAAAAACTTGCCCTTGGAGTAAAAAAAATGGGCAGAATGTTGATTTTTGACCCGCAGACCATTAGAAGGCCAGCGTGGTCCCTCAGTCGGGCGGGGTTTCAGAGAAATTTTGGGAATTTTCGAATTTTTGGTAAAAAATGGGGAAAAATGTTAGATTTTGGCCTGCGCACCTGATTTTTTTTGCCCATAAATTTAACCAGAAAATTAATAGAGGGCATAGCTTTTCGATTCCAAGATTAGATTGGGAAAATTGGATTTTTTTGAAAATCCTCGATCCCCTTCTATGCATTGAAAGTCAATAAAAACATATCATTTTTTTGTGGGGGTTTTCAATGGAAAAAAGTGCTGAAAACATCTTTCATGCCTTCAATGCGTATCATATTGCTTTGATAATTCATTTTTGCTTAGTCCGCCATTTTTTTCTTCTTTTCTCCAGCATGCCAAGGATGGAGAATCATCTTGATTAGATGGGGAAAAACCTAGAATGTCTTCGCAATTTCCTTGAAATGCAAGATTAGATGTTTTCGAAGACACAGACGGTTTACCTATTTTTCTTCTCCAAGCATGCAAAGCAGAAATAAGAGGAATCAATTTGTGGGTTTGTAAGGTCAAATTTTTGAAGGAATTAATGCGGTGGTTGAGTCCAAAGATTGATTACTTCTTCCTAGTTTCTCTCTCTCTTTTGCCTTGGTTTAAATAGAGACCCTCGATTCATTGTAATGTTGGACATTTTGACTCTGTCATTCGGCCTTCTCTCTGTTCTGCAGCAAGTTGTGAGTTTTTCAGCTCTTTCCATAAATTGTGACGCAAAATTTTATGCCTTTTTGCCATTATAAATGCTTTGTACACTTTGTGGAGCAATAAAAAAAGTTTGGAGTGGGTGATTTCCAACCCTTTTCTTACTTCCATTGGCATCTTTTCTGATCTTTCCATTACAAATATGGTTATTTGTCTGTAGGTTTATTCTTTTATGATATGTGTTAACAGTAGAGGTGGGAGTTCATCATTCCTCGGTGCGTCACCTCTGTAAGCTTAGATTTCAACATTTTTTTTGGCAACTTCTTCTTCACTTGGTCCCTTGAAAAATAAGAGGCCTTATAATGATCCTCTACAAAATGGAATTCTGCAAACCTGAACAGGAATATGAACCACCCTTTAATCTGGAATTTTTTTTTTTTCCCATTCTTGCAAGTCCCACACTGGGGCAAAAATCAATGTTGTGCAATCACACTGGATGCCCATTATCAACTGAAATCGAGAACATCCAGGGTGTTGGTGATTTTTGCACTAACAAAAATAAACTTTGGATTGGGAAATCAATATATTTAAAGTTGTGTTTGGGGTCCAATATTTCCCCTATTGTGTTCCCCATAACAACTGATTGAGTGAATGGTTGGATGGAAATCACACTAGGGAAAATTGAGTGAACAAAAAGAACTATAAAAGATATTTTTCTTTTCATTGTAGAAAAAGTCTGACTCTGCTCTCTAGGAAAATACCTCTTTCCTTCACAATCTTCATTCTAGACTTATTCTTCGTCTAATGTAGCCCTTCTTTGATACTCAGTTTAGAGTATAATTTTGATACAAGCACAAATCCAGGATTGTATGCTATTACTTTGGGATACCTATTTGGGCATATCTTCAAATATAGGCTAAGTCTTTCACCCCACCTTCTTTAGGTGAAAAAATTTATGATAATTTTAATCCACCCTTTCAAATGTCAATTAGGTCTCTAAATACAAATGCTTTTAGGGGGGTCAATATTCCCAAAATCTTAGAGTTTTCTATAACACCAATTGAGTGGCTTGATCAGTGTCAATTGACCTGTGAATTATTTTTCAATATTCTATGGATGATGATATCATGTAAATGACATTTGATGCCTTTGGAATATGAGTTATAGAGTAACACTAACATCTATTTAGTCACATCAAACCTTCAGGAGGGTATTTCTATATTGTAAATGAAGATTGAAGTAATTTGTATTCATAGACTTATTAAGCTAGAATTAGGACTACCAGTGATTCAAAATTGCCATAAAAAATCACCTTTATTAGGTATGAGTTCAACTCTGACTTCATAAACTAGAAAAGGTATCTTAAGGATTACGGTCCCTAATATTCCATACGACATTCCTAGAAACTTAAAGCAAATGACAAAGATGGTGCCACTATCTTGGGGGCCAAAACAGGGGTTTATTAACTATTAGATTGTACTAAACGAGCACATATTTATTTTCTTCCATTCTGGATCAATGTCAATGAGGGGTCTATGCATACAAAGTATACACTCTCCCAATGGCTCACACTATAACAATGTTCACATTTCTCTTAATCAAAAATACTATTCAAGGCAATTTCAAACTTACTTAAGCTGTATTGATGTCACAATAATGCTATCAATATACAATTTTATCAACCTTAATCATTGGACAATGCTGATCATCCTAGATACCAATTGTAATACAAGGAATACGTAGGATGCTTTCCAGTACATGTCAATTACCAACAATAAAATTCTTTTCCTTCAAGCTCATGTATGTTAGGTTATCAAAGTGATCAAACTCAATAAAATCGACTGATACATTGATTCCAGTGTGTAAACAAAAACTTATGTAAAATATTTTTGGAGCATCCCAAAATTCCTTTCTCTCAATACCTTGTCATTCAAAGAAATAAGATTTAAAATACATGTATTAAATTAAATAGGTTTATAATACCTCTCCATATCGAGTCTAATTCTTGTAACTGATCTCTATGGTTACAAGCCAAGTTCATATGGATATTACACTTTTAAAGAATTTTTCTCTAGCTTAAGAAACAAGATTATGAGTTGACATGACAGAATTAAACTACCTTAACCAGAGTAACTCGAATGACCCATAATCGTCTACTTATATTTGATTAATAAACTATATTAAGTAAAATTTAAATTTTCTTAACAAATTATAGCGGAAAATAATTAAAACATAGGTTGTTGACTTGAAATATGTGTCATGGACTCTCGAATAAACATTTTGTCGAGTTTTTGACTTTTTCATCTCTTACTTGTAAGTGTTCTACGTAAACCCTCAACCCACAATATTCTCTTTGGTCCTTTCACTTTGATCATTAAGAAACAAATCAATGAAAAACGCCTCATGAAATGCTTAACGATAGGAGACAGTTTTCTTGTTGACAATTTCAACTTCTTCGACTCTAACAATAGGTCCCACTCCCACTAACCATGTCAACATTTACTCGAACATGTGGGAAAGATAAGGCATTGCAACATGTAGCTGTACATTAAAAGATTCAAACTCTTATTGATGTAGTTTCATTTTCCAAGGCCGCTCAATTTCTTCATCTTTTATGTTGTAAATGAGTTATGTTGCATCGTGTAAAAGAAAATGTAAGATATTTAACTCATTAAATGCAAATTCGACAACACTACATATTAAAAATATCAATTTTTTGAACATACAAATATCTTTTAGGAGACCTACTTTTTCTGAGTTGTGCAAATATTTAGGGGTGTTCGATTATTTTTTTAGAGCCTCTTGTGGTTGCCAAAACATATCATTCAGCTTAATGACACGTATTCATATTTTTTTGCCAAAAACTAGATGCGCATGGATAAATGTTTATATTATTGATAGATGTGATCTATCATTACCTTGATAATTATTTTGAATGGGATAGGCGTGGGTAATTTTCTACAAATTGCCTACTTTTTTCTACATGTTCAAAATACAATTCTAATATGAGGCAATAAAATTTTGGCATAAAATAATTAAGAACATTTTTAAGGATGGGCTCTTTCTAACACTATATAACATATCCATTAATTATTTTAACACAATTAAAAATATCATTAATAAAAATTTCCATAATTAAATATTTATGTCGAAGGTGTTTCCCAGTTGGATCAGGGGTTCCCCTGTCTAACATTCGTCAAAAAATTGATGGTCACGAATAGCACATAGTGTGTATTGATGCACAGACCTCTAGACACCGTTCGATTCAGTATTAATTTTGAAAAAATATTAGTTTGCATGATCCACGTAACTAGGGTTTGATCATTTAAATCTTAATGGTGTCCTAGGGTGACTGACTCTAGAACGCACAGAGCCCCAGATTTGATAGCGTAAAGAGAAAATGTTGAGTATTACAGGTTAATACTATTCATGTAGAAGCATATTCAATAACAACGTACAATTTAACACATCAATTTACTACAACCAGGGCTATTGATTCGCAACATAGGCTTTGATATTCGTAGAGGATGTACAACAAAGTGAAGGAAAGTGAGGACATATTCTTCTGTACTGCATACTTTTCTTATAGGGCTTTGAGGGCAAAGAAGAGAACAAAGGGAAATGATAAAAAAATTACACATATAATTAATTTTCTAGTATTTCCTTTTAAAAATATAAAATAATGATATTTAAACACTATTAATTGGAAATATGCAAGACACATGCGAGGATTAATTTAAATATTTGCAAGTATTTTACGGATAAAATTATAAAAAAAGTCTAAAAAACTGTGGAATATAACCCTTGATTGCAAGTAAGCCCCAATTATATTGAGCTTTGCTACCTCTGACGTTTGTACATCAAAAAATTGTTAACATTTTAATTTCATAGATTATATCAACTTTGACATCACAAATCTATATTTCCTACCGTAAAAATCATTATTGTTTCAATGATATTTTCTTTGGCGTGGGCATGTGGCATGAGCATAGACGTGGGTGTGGGTGTGGTCATGGGATAGGGTGTGGGAGGGGATCGAACCTCAACCTCAACAACTGAAAACCATTTTTTAAAAATTGACTAGTATATGTGAAACCTCACATGGACAACTACATATCTTTCAAATTATATTTATTTCCAAATGTTTATCAGCGGTCGATATATAGTTCACAAACCTAAGTACTAAATGAAAAACACCCACTTGGTACAATTACAAGTAACATAAGCGTCCAAAATCTAGAATATGCCATGGAAGTTATAATATGTGTATGTTCACTTGGTTTGAGGGATTGTTTTATCATCTAGACCAATATTTTAATAATCATATGAAATTTCACATAATTCTAAAGTGAAAATTATAAATTATTATTTATAGTTATTATTGATTTTGACTGAATTTCTTCTAATTATTACTTGGACTTTGCATATTTCCAATGCAAAAATTATAAATTATTCATTCTTTTACGCCCAAGGCGTTACCCCTATTGGATTTGGAGATGTTTGGTATTACACTGATTAGAGAGTGGGATGATTGATATCCACCTTACAGGGACATTGCCAATCTAGCTCAATCTTCACCATCGACATTCTGTCTTCCAAATAGAAGTCATTTAATCAAATGTGCTTATGTCGATGTATCTCTAATTTGGTTCATTTGGTTGAGGCAAATGAAATCATTCAAATGGTATTTATTCCCTCCTGAGGTTTCCAATGCTGAATCACTACCATCTAATAAAGGAGCACCATATCTGATGGTTGGGATAATTACGAACTATTTTCAGAAAAGGTAAGCAATTTTGTTGTCATCAGATTGTGGGAAAATATCATAAGGTCAATTTTTTTTGACATATGGCCTCATGCTTATTACATAGTTTATATTTTGTAGGGAGTCTTTGTATATGTGTTTTTTATATCATCTGATTGTCAGCGAATTGATCGAATGGATAAGCATTATAGAAACATAAGTTCTGGAAGGATAATTTTTATTGGATAACTCGACCAACACGTGTAGAGGACAGGTCATGTCATGACCGAGAACGTGTCTCATGGTCCTCTTATGGATATTTGCATTTTCAAGCTCTTTAGGTAGCCATTGTGAGATGTCATCAAGATGCCAAGACTATTGTAGGGCCCTATTTAAACACAACTTAAAGTCACGTGGAACCTATTATATTTCTCCCCTTTTTAGTTTTCCTTATTTAAGTGCAAATTGTAGTCACATGAATAGTGCAAGTTATATTGAAATGATAAATTAGAACACCTAGTATATATATTATTTGGGAAGGTAAAATTTGATTCGTGGAAGAGGTGTGGGGCATCCATGTATTTAATCCTCACCATTTTCTTTCCAATTAGGGATTTTTTTACATTTTAAAGGTATTTAGGTAGCCAATGTGAGATGCTGTCAAGATGCCAAGAATATTCTGGGGCCCCATTTAAACACAACTTAAAGTCACGTGGAACCTATTAGATTTCCACCCTTTTTTATTTTTCCTTATTTAAGTGCAAATTGCAGTCACATGAATAATGTAACTAACATTGAAACAATAAAGTAGAGCACATATAGTATATATTATTCGGGTTGGGACAATTTGAGTTTTAAGTGAGGTGTGGGACGTGGATTTATTTAATCCCCACCTTTTTCATTCCAAATTTCCATTCTGCATGTCTTCGTATCATCTAATAAATAAAATGTCGTACAAATGAAAGTCTCAATGGAGAAAAAAATAACAAAGCCCATTTTCCCCATTTTTTCTAAACAAATTTGATTTATTTTTGTTCAATAACGGCTAAGTGTTGATGTTAAAGAACTAGTGGACAATCTAACATCACTTACTTATTAAGCCCACCGTATGGATTTTCATAGATGTGGTGCAATGTTATTGTTAATCTTGTTACTATTTTTTATTAGGTTAACTCATATTACATTTTGTATATGTACTTGTCAGTGTTGTGGGTGGAAATACCCCAAATGCAAATCTTTTCATCCGTAACCTACTACCTGTTGCAGAATAATAGAAATTAACCCACAAATAAAGAATTCTCCATTGTCTTGAATAATGCATGTACTATAAAAGAAGACACCATCACTTATATACAACCAAAAAATAAATATTTTGATTAACACAGAGAACCAACCAATTGCAATAATAAAATATAAATTGTGGATGGATTGGCCCCAGTTACATTATAAAATCCAATCAATTACTCATTTTTTTGATATGCTACAAAATTCTAATTGCGCCCGATAAAACATAATGCACATTCAATATATTGTCAATTGCATATAGATTGGCCCAAATTATGTACTAGATTCAACCATTTAAATGGATCATTTTATCTTTAATGTAATTGGGGTCAATCAAGCTCCATAGAACAAATTACAATAATATAATAGAAATTGGGACAAAATTGGTCCCTATTATACATTGGAGATATAACACATTACTTGATTGATTCAATCTAGTAAGAATTGGGGCCACACCATTCTTGTTTAAGCCAATTATGTCTATATAATGTCAATTTGGGAACAATGGGCTCAAGTTGTATATCAGTCGTCAATTGGGTGACTTTTTATTTTTGATTCTTTCCATATGTTTATGGGTAAAAATTAGCCACATAAATATATTCCAACATTTGGGTTTGGCAGGTAGAAGGTGTAAGACGGAAAGCCTTGTGTTGATTCTTGTTTATTTGAGTGATTGTGAGGAACTTGAGATTGCATATAGAATAGATATTTTAGCTAGAGTAGTAAGAGAAATTAGATTAGAAAATATGATAAAGATTATGAGAGCAATATGAGATTGTTTGGAGGTTATGGAAGCTACTTAACCAAGACCATTGGTTGTTGATGAAAATACAAGTGGTGATGGAGGTACAAAAAGAGAAGATGAGGACTAGGAGGCTGAAGAAGAGCATGTGGATGAAGAAGATGAATGATTCTTGCATGTCATAAAAAGATTTGGGAGTAAGGAGTTCAATGTTCCAATTTGCCTTGGAATCCTAGGTCCATAGAAGCTCATTGAGCTTATGTCTAATGTGATTGTTGATGAACATACGATCTTTGAACAAGTTATCATTAAGGTTTCACATTTTAGTGAAGTCACAATTATCAATTATATATGTCAAAACTCTTACATTGGTTTTTTAGAATATTCGAACTATTAATAATTTTATTGGCTTCTTCAAAACGTTTATTACTAATGATGAAAAATAGTGTCGATCTAGCTACATTTATGTGTAACGATTGAATACTTAAACTTTCTCAAGCAAAAAATGGCTTCCAAAATCCATCATATGGCCAAGATATTATGATTTTTCAATTGAATTTTCCAAGACAAATGAATTTATTTAGTAATAGTCAAATGGAAAAATATTTTAAGGATGTAATTAGAAGTAAACACACTCACGTACATTATAGTCTACCACCAACCTTGGCTTCCATCCTAGAATGTTTTTTGGCATATGTAAGTAATAGAATTGAAATTAAAATTGTCATTTGTACACCTAAAAATGATCTATACACATTTACCAGTTATTAAATTGTAGATTTTATGATGTTTAAGTACTTTTAATTTTTTGTTTTTCTAAATTAGGCATTTTTACTATATTTATTGACATTAGATTATTATCATTATATGTGATTTCAATTCAAATTTTATATTTTGTAAAATTAATTTTTTTCATAACACTTATCTATTATATTTAATGTATATTCAACGCTGATATTGGACTGTAATATCTCTGAGATCTTAATACTTAACATCCCATTTTAAATATGACATTCATTTGATCTTCATAAAGTAGTTTAAACCTTAAATTTCACATCTATTTCATTATGATATAATCTAAGTATTTGTTTTTCCTTGAAAAATTTTATCCAAAAATTGTAATAACTTAAACAAAAAGTAGAGTTTGGAACCATATTGTACCAAAATTATTTTCTAACTCAACACATTTATTTAATAAAACTATATTTAAAAATCTATCACTAATTAATAAAAAAAATTAAGAAAACAAATTAATATCCATCCAAAACAACTAACACCTCAAAAATATGTATATATCTTAACATTCTCTATATAAAGCTATTTAAAAGATATATACAAATTAAAATAATTTTTAAAACATTTGATTTTACAAATTATGTAAGGTTAAAACATTTTCTACAGACTAAAAATAACAAGGGCTGCGTTGCAGCAGCAGTACCTGCCGTAAAAGCTTAAAAGCAAATTGTTTATATGCGAAGCAAGGTATTGGTAAGGAATTGAGAACTGAGTGAGATTCCTCCTGGTTGGTCTGTTTTAAATAGAAGCCTTTTTCGTGATATATTTGAACTGCCCAACAGTGAATCTAGTACCGGCATAATGGGTAAGAATTCCGCAGGGACATGATCTTGTTGATTGAGAAGAAGGCAAGGTATCATTTAAAACTTCAAGTACAATATACATAAAACAAAGAACAGAGTCAGTTATATCACGGGGCATCTGTGGATAACTACCTTGCCATTATGTCCCTTACTCTTGTACCTCCATTCAATTGGCATCATGTAAACAGCAGCTCCATTCATGTTGAATGGCATTGAACACACGTTTTAACATCCAAAAATACTAAAAAGTGCTAAAGATCCCATGCTTTAAAAGATTCATGTGTTAACAGTCAATCAGTAGCAACTCATATGCTGTAAAAGCTCTTCACATCAAACATAGAGTTTCATTGTTTAAGCTCGTCACTAAAAACCTATTTTCCTGCAGGGCAGACAAATTTAAGTAACTGAAAATGCAAGTTCAGCTGTGATTAGAAATACTCGTTGAACTGTCAATACCAATGATGTTTTGGATAAAATGAAGGAATTGCATTGAGGGAATGGCTTGGACTGAGATACTTTGTTAACAAGTTTCTTTATTTGTTTGCAGATTCAATTCTATTGGTAAATGGCAAATCGTCCCCGACCCCGAGCAAGAAAAACATTGATTCTGATAATAATAGTAATTCTGGCAAATCCTTGTAGGTTTTAATTTGTAGGGGGGGCTTTAGGTATAAATTTTCAATGGCGCACTGTAGATGATTTTTTTTGAATTTTTCCTAAATTCTAGAAGAAAAGAAATGGAAGATTTTAATATAACCTAGTGGTGAAATAAAAATTCATAATAATAACCTAAAGCATTAAACACAAAAATTTATGGAATAAAACATTTTTCCTCCATTAGACACAAAAATTTATGGAATAAAACATGTTCCCTCAAATTTTCTCTCTATTTTGCACAATAGATGTCGCCATATGTTGTCTATATGGATTTGAAGCTATAGGGGGTTTAGAGGAATTTTCGAAGTGCTTTGTAATAGCGTTCAACTTTCTACAGGATATGACTGCCGCTACAATAAATGTTTACTTATATTTATCAATTTCTACCTTACTGTTGTTCTATGTGAGAAGAAACAATTGTATGGAAGAAATACACTAAAAAGAGGCTTTCCCATGTCGGACTATTGTACAGATACAGTTTTCTTGATTCTTTTCCTCTATATTTGCACCAAAGGTTATTCAAGGGCTCAAATGAAGCCAAATAATAATCTGTATTTGAGGTTTTAACATAATTACAAATGATACTGAAACTCAATCCATTCATTTTACATCCACTATATAGGTATGATGCAATATAAGGCAATCCATCATCATCAAGCTATCTACCCTAGGGTTTGCTGTGTTTGGCTTTCCAAAATCTAAGTCTAGCTTGGATGAACTTTTAGAGTTATTGTCATCACAATCTGTCTCTGATGTGAATGTATGGAAATGCATGGTTCGAAATAGCCCACAATCTATTGATGCATGGTTTAAAACCACAGAATCTTCCTGATTGTATCCATAATGAACATTCACAGCAACAATAGCATTTTGACCATTATGGAGCTCCACTTTCTTGAGGCACTCAGAGGACATAGTCGAAAAGAACACTGCCAGGGCCTGTGTCTGGGAGTAAATTCTGATCCTGAAGACAATCAAAGTTTTGAACATTGAAATCTATATTAGAAAAATTATGTTCATTTCAAAAATTGAGACCATATAATCAAAAAATGAACTCTATAACCAACAATATAGACCATATTCGATAGGAGTGTGAAATATCAAGAAAACAAGAAACAAAAAATAAATTGTATTTCAAAATTCAATCAGAAATCATAGACTGTAGTAGAGTTGCACCAATTTTAGACCAAACGTGTAGTCGAATCGGGAAAATAAGGTAAAAGATTCATGTAAATCACCTAAAAATGAGAGAAAACGTGCAAGGAAATAGGCTGAAAATGAACTATGTTGAAATGAGTTAATATTGTATGTGGCTATACTGCCAAGTGCAAATGTCGAAACATCTGCTAAATTTGACAGCAAAAGTAAAGTTATATTTGAAATCCAAACTGTAGTAAACGGCAAATGGAGAACAGGTTAGGAATTCAAGCGTAGCCTGGAAATGGTGCCTAAGATTTAATCTGCTAAGCATGAGTGCAATGTGAAGCTAGTACAGAGGAAAAGTTAAAACATTCAATTTCCCCCCCCCTTTGGAACACTTGCACCTATATAGAATGCCCAAAAGCGGAAGAAATTGCTAAATTTTTAGTGCCATTATATTAAAATCTACAATTGAAGAATAAAAATGATAAAGAAATTACTGCAGATTCACTTCTCTTTTCCACTCAGAGTTTGTCGTTGCCTTAGATATAAGCAAACTGAATTTTTACTGTGGAGGCTTGATCCTGAATCCTGACACAATCAGACAACCCAAAAATCTACATTATCAAACTGTACCTCCTCGTAAATGACCCTCATCAAATGGATCCAGCTCACAATGAGTAAATGTCCCTGTATAAGTCTTTTCATCCATCCTTAAAAGTTCAATCCACAAGCTATGGAGAGTGGTTCTTATGTCATTTCAAAAACAAAATACAACAGAGATGTTAACCACAAATTTCCGCATGTCATTTCTTTCTTTCCTCCCTCTCGTACCTTCCCCCCCTTGTCGGCGATCATTTTTTCAAGGAATAACAAAGAGCCAATTCAAGGGAATAGTCATCCACGCAGACCCGGCAAGGCCCTTGTCATTTTGTTTCTGTAAAGAAGGAGCAAGGCCTCATGGTGACCTCTACATTGAAAGACGCGACGCTTATTACTGCTGCCTTGATCCCCGTTTGAACTCCCCCGGTAACAACTGATATAAACCATTGTACTTCTTGTCGAAAACACCCTATTAGTCCAACTACAGACCCCCAGACACATTGTTCCACCATGGCATGTTTATTGTTATTACCGTTTTGATGCTGGTGTGAAGGGGAATTTTGTTGGTGGATTTTATTAGTAGACAATGGTGATTTTGGATTTATCAGTTGTACTACTAAGAAATGAGTACTTGTTACCCATTCTCTTCTACAGAATTCCAAACTGGATATGTACTACACACCTAAGCCACTTCTATGTATACGGACCCTCTTAACTGCGCAATTATATAGTGTCCAATGCAACCAGCTGTCTTGGAAGTTCAATTAGAAAAGCCTAAAAGCCACTATAATTTGTCCGTTTGCGTTCAATTTTATGTGTGTCAAGGCATTTGAAGGTGAGTATGATTTATAGTCCTTGTTTATAATTGCTATTATTGATCACTTCATTTGATATGATGATTTAAATTTTTTTACTTCTCAAACTTGATTTGAGACTTCCCTCACCTCTAGTTCTCTTGCCAAATAGCTGGCTTGTTGGACCACTAAAATGGTGTTTACTAACTTGTAAAAGTTCACATTTACACGTCATTGACAAACCCTTTTTCTGATAGTAATATGGGTATGAATTTTTGACTGCCCTTGATTCAGTCTTACCATAGGAGAATAGAGCTTTGAGTGAGGTTTCCTACTTATTACCATATGCCAATGTAACTTTAGGACAAAATCCCTTGATGGTGAGCCACTAATGGTATTTTTTGTGAAGAGATCCTCGATCTTCCAAGTAGGCTCTGTTGTGATCTACGTGACTCCTATTCAATTGGTTACTTGCTGCCTGACATTTACTTTGAACACCTTGAACATTTTAATATTGTCACAAGCACTTTCTGGGACAATCCCGACATGCCAGAGCGGTATAATGCTCTTCAGGCAATTGATCTATCTGCCAATAACGTGAAAGGAGAAATCCCATTGAGTTAGGGGTCTCATTCATGTAAAAATCTCGCAAAGTTCCTGATTTGAGCAACATAAGATAGCGGCGACATTTTCGAGATTGGAAATTGCACAATATTCAAGGTTGCTCAGGTTTGGAGGAAATTTATAGTGGTTTCCCTTCATAGAGCTGGAAAGATTAGTTCTTCAAATCCTTGATTTACATCATGATTGGTCTACAGGGTGCAATCCAGCAGTGCTCCCAATTGCAGATTTCTATAGAGGCTGTAAGTGCTAATTCTCTTGGTTTTTTATTTTTTCCTCAAACCGCCCTTTCCATGTATGGTTGACATAGAATCGTGATGAATCAGCGGTAATTCTGCATTATGACAATTGAAACTCAATCTTTTCTATTCATTACTAAGCCCTTATGCTAGCGAAGTATTATGGTTGGGTCAGTGTATATTTTGAGCGTCTAAATGAATTTAAGCGCGAGTAGCCATTAAATATACTTAAAGAAATGTGTGGACTAGAGCTAAATATATGTCAAAAGCAGATGCAGATGATTTCATTGGTATGACATTCATTTTTTTTCGTTCAGGGATCTCTCAGACACTGGTTCTTGATGGCCATATCCCTGATAAGTGGACAAATAAACATATTAGTCACCGGATCTTATGGTTAACAAAATCCAATGGCAGTTATCCTTCAATAGGGAAACCTAGTCAAAATGAAAATATCTTGAGTTGTCCTATAAATATTGACTGGAAGGATACTCCTTCTATGAGCAACATGAGGCAATTATGGTATTCAATGTTTCATTTAACAAGACTTCAAGGGGCGTTATATACTCTTTAATTGTGATGCTTAACTTTGGACGGGACTCTTTATTGGAATTGCAGAACTTATTGGGCCTCCATTGGACACAAATGGTTTGGGACCCACACCAGCTCCATCTCTGGACCAAGTCCTTTTGCAGCTACCCTGCACAAGGCTACTTGGAGTGTTTCTGCAAATTCCTTGCCATGCAGTGCGCAGGTATTGATGTAGTTAGGTGTATGCCTAATTAAATGCTGAATATAGAGCCATTTAGAAGAAATAGAAAAAGACTGAATTGCTTGTTTATGAGAAGACACTAGCTTCTCCAGATTCTAATCTGCTAATTGGCAAGCTTGTTCTCTTATATGGAAGACTGGGAGGCAGGGACTAAGGCTCTGCTGACAAGAAGGCGTGATAGGGGTGGGGTGCTATTGGGACAGTCTACAAGCATCTTTGATGGAGAGGACTAACCATTGCGGTAAAGAAGATGAATCTTAGGCAGATCAAAGTCAGAAGAATTTTGAACAGGAGGATTGGCCGTCTTGGTAACCCTCGGCATTACTAATCTTGTTGCATCACACGGATTTATTGGTCGTCAACTATACAAGCTCATTCTGTCAAGATTTCAGATAATGGAAGTCTCTACTGAATCATTTGCCGAAAGGAATATAGTTCTTCAAACGCCTGGTAGAATGTATGCAAAAATGTGGAAGCATAGACAAGGCACGTGAACTGTTTGATAAACTGCCTTGCTTAGTGCAATGAAAGGGGTCTTTTGCAAACCAATCACACTCCACTCAAAAGTGTAAGAATAGACAAATATAGAGTCGACCCATTTCTGATTTATGACCTTCTTTTGCTTCGTTCTAAAAGTGCACCCGTTTGATTATATGCTCTTTTTGTTGTGGTGATCTTTTATTCTCTTTCACAAGGTTTTATAGTGACAGTTATGCATTATTTGGTTCAGTTTTGTCATCTTTAACTGCTGGTTCAAGCGTTATAGCAAAGTAAGAGTGCGAACAAACATATGTGCATACGTCCAGTACCTGTGTAATTGGTAAGAGATACGCTTTATAGTATCGGTGACCATAAGTTCTTTGAGCTCCATTTCCCAACATATCCCAATCAATAGTGCCTTTTGATACAATCATACTTAAGATTACATCAGACAATATATTCTTCCGAAGCATTTCAGCGCAGGACTTGGTGAGTAGCTGGCTGCTGCATTCGAGCAGAGGGAAGCCCTTAATCACCACCAAAGGAGCCTCCAATTAATCATGTGCTTAGTTTTATTAGAGTCTTGTATCAGTGTGTTCTTACCATATCTTTTCATTATTTTTTTAAAACTAGAGATCGCTTGGTGGCGCCTATATCTTGGTTCTCTTTTTGACATACAGACCTTCATGTTGATGGTATTATAGATATGGTGGACAGCTTGACCGAAAAGTTGACCGGCTGGAATTGGAGGAAATGTGAAAGAACTACTAGAGCATGGTTGATTGAAACATGCCCTGGAAAATGTTAACCATTTCAATTGTGTTTAATATTGCTTATAAGTATATTGCCATAACCACTTCAAGACTGAAAAGATGTCCAAAATCCACTTTGAAGTGTACGATGCCCCAGTAGTAGTTAGAAAGCAGAAATTTTAAATTGAGGAAGATGATGTATTCCGTCCTGCGGTGTACAGTTCACACTGAGATGCAGGATAAAGAGATTAGGAGGCATCTGAATTATCATAGCAATTTGCGCTCGCGCGGATCTGGTCCGCGAGTTGTGACGATTCTATAATAATGCCCAAACGAGAGTAACAAAGTGTTGGTCCTTCAGCAGTCAATGAGTTGAACTCCCTAGGGCTGACAAACAGATGAGCATGTATCCAATCAATGATTTACTGAATGCAGTGTCCTGTACGCTGTTTAACAACGCCCTTGCAAATTTATACCTAGTAGAATGCCAAGGCACCTTTAGGTGACGTCAACTAATCATGCATTTTCATTAAGCATAAAAAATTGCATTAGCTAGTTGTACGAAACAGCAAGTTGGGTTTCTGTAGTGAAATAGTATCAAAATGGTGCGCGTGCACGACTCTTTGTTAAGTGAAGGTATTTTCTTTTGTTAGGGAGTGACCATATACAAAATTGAAATGTTTTCCATTTAGCCGCCAATGGCTACAGAATGTTCGCCCATAGACCTATCAGTGGTTGGATATATTTTCATTTGCAGAAAGCCGCATTCTATGCAAAGTAAATGGTTTATCATAATTCCATGCAACATCGAAGCGGCATATCAATATGCAATTCAGTTTCATACGAGATATTGCCGTTGGGTCTCCGGTTTTAGCATGATGTAAAAAGTATAGGGTAACTAATGTAATCCAATTGACGCATATGAAAATGCAACAATACTTGATGTGTCAAAAAGACAATACTGCATTGTCGTTGAATGATGTGCTTCGAAATAGGGTGGCTTTTTTCTATTTTAATGACAGAGTTCAATGTCAATAAACGATGGCAATTTGGGGTTATATATGTTTCGGCATTAATATCCTTTCAGTTGGAATTTCATTATCGAGGAAGACTGAGTTCTGTACAGGATCTAAGTGTCTTTCCATTTGTTGTTCACTTATGTTAAATGTGTTTTTCTTTTCAGAGTCCTTTTCTGTCATCGTCCGCCATTTGTTTCATTCAAGGAAAATTCGTTAAACTGTAATCCCTAGGTCATCGAATTATACTTCAGGTTTTTTTCAATGACTTAGTATTTAAAATTTCAGCCAGTACATACAGTATAGGATGTACTATTTTCTAAAGCAGACAATGTAATGTATTTGACGAAATGAAGCAAATTGAAAAGGTAAGGTAACATGTGATGCTGATACATTACTGTCCAAAAAAATGATATTAAAAAGTTTTAATGTCACTTTCTTACTGCTTTGTTCAAATGTTATCGGAAATTTGATACCTGATCCAAAACATTATTGAATATTCAGAGCAAATGGGCAAACTTTAAAGATACATTTTCATAATGTATATGTAGTGTAGGTATGGAAAGAGAAATGCCAAACTATGAATGCAAATAGTAATTGCAAACGTTTTGCATGTACTGATATGATCCATTGATACTCAAGTGTATTACCTAGGTGATAATGGTGAAAAATATTACAAACCCCCTCAAATATTAAGTTGATTAGGGAGCGTTCTAGTAGAGTTTATAGTTTTCAATTCTCCTAGTGGTGTAGTTTTGAAACTCTCTCTGAATTGTATGAAAACTAAATAAATGAGAAGCTATTGTAGATGGTGTTCACATTAACCTTCACAGATGTCGTGTAAAAGTAATGTGAGTTTCTACACTTTTGTTGGGTATTATGAGAATTGATACCTGTGTCCAAAAAAGAATTAGAGATTTGTAGGAAGAATGCCTCAAATTAGTCATCTGGAAATTCAGGAAGATACAGGAACAGTTCAAGTTTCTAAAAACTTTGGCCTATCTCTAAACAATTATTATGATGACAAATGAAAACAATTAAGTACAAAATCTAAGAAAGGAAAATTTGTAAGCGGCACTAGAAGGAGGAGCCAATTAAGAATAAAGTACAAACATCTTTGGACAGAGGCTTAAGCAGTCTGTACTGAGCATTATAATAACACTTCCGACAAAAAACATTGTTGCGATAATCCATAAATGGTGTATTATGGTTTTATACATTATAAGCTGCTGATAAATAAGTGAAGTGTACTTAGCAACGCTGAGGTAGGACATAAAAGAAGCAAATGAGATAAAAAAAAATTCTGTTTTGGGGGGTAGGTGCGTATTGTAGCTTGTAATATAATGGTATTACAAGATGTGCAAAAATGTATTGAAAGTGGAATCCCTTCTGGATGTCGAGCCACTTTCTATTTAGTAATGTTTGGTAGCAAATAACCGCTTTTGGTATCTCCTACAAATCAAATGGTTGTAGGACAGTGACGTTCAACTATGGAGGGTCAATCTATTAGGGACATGCCCAAACTTGCTTATTAAAGTTAGTATTTCTTTGTTGACAGGGACTAATTGAAACCCCCAAGCAAATGTTTGGACTTTTACCCTCTTTAGAGATTGTGATGCGGTAAAAAAACTTAGGGAGAAATAAAACAATGATATTAATTTTAATGCTACAAAAGTGATTCTAGTATAAATTTCGCCTAACTTTTAACAGATTGTATGTTGGGTAAAGAACACGATTGGCAGCATAATAGCTTTATAAATAATGGAGGAAGTATAAGAGTGAATAAGTGTTCCTTACTACAACTTGTTGTGAAAGAAAAAAGCATATACAAAGTGTGTAGCAAATTGTGAAAATACTAAACTTTAAGATGAGGCGATCCTTATGATCTGATAGCCAAGGTGAATGTAAACAGCAACGCAAAGTTGTTGATGAGTGTACATGAATAGACACAGTAAAATAAGCAAATAACAATATAACCTATTGTGCATTAGCATTACGGTAATATGTACACCATGAATAAGAAAAGTATATATATTTAAAACAATTGAGTTACGAGATGTCAGTTATTTCTTATGCAGTGTGTTATAGGCATCTGAGATTAATTTTTAGTTGGCATTCTTTCTGAAATTCGGTTTATAGGGTTTAAGTATTATGGATCTCCCTATTCTGGATCTTTTACAGAGGAAAGGCAGGGTATTATGGCAGGTTTCCAATTCCCACGTCAATGCAATTCAATCTAGTACATATATTGCAATCATTGGCAATGGCTTGATACACATCTTTTACAAGCAGTCTTCTCAAAAGTTCATCTGAGTAGGTTGCGTAGAAATTTGGATAGATGTCTACTACAACCCTTGAAGTACATCTACAACATTAGGCAGTCCCTTTGATCCCCATTTTTTTCCAGGCATTCCTTTCAAAGCGTCATATAGATGTCTGAAGATTACATATTTTCAATTATTGAGGCTTAGTTCACGAGCATGGTTAACAAGGAAAAAACAATTGGACTCTTTTGATCAACTGGTGATTAAAATGGCTGGCTACAACACTGTTTTTTCATAACCAACCTATGTTTTAAATGTATGTCAAGTGCAAAGTTTTGATAAATGTCGGTTAAAAGAGTTTCAGCAAGTGACAAACGAACGAGGACAGTTTCTATGGAATACCATTATTGCAGATACAAAAGAAATGGTTATCCTGCAGGGCAGTAACCCTATTTCGCACTCTGTGACAGAAGAAGAAACGGGCTTCAACCCGACGAGTTCTACATTGCAACATACTCCCGCCTGTGTCAAAATCGGAACTTTGGAACAAAGGTTATGGGCATCCATCAAAGAATAGACATGTATGAAAAAATGTGTGGAATCGTTAGACGAGGCACGTGAAACTGTTCGACAGAATGCATCAAAAAAATGTGGGGATCGTTGGAAAGTAAGTATTCAGGATATGCCCAAAAATGGGATTTGTTGACAATGCGTTATAATTACTTACATACATGCACACGATATGGAAATGCCAGCAAAGCTCATGGATACACGAATTGCACTGATGTATGTGCAATGCTGGTAGACATGTATGCAAATGTGGAAGCATAGACAAGGCCGTGAAACGTTTGATAAATGCTGATAGTGCATATGAATAGCGGTTTGACAATACAATCACACTCCAAAGGGTCAGAATAGACAACTATAGAGTTGACCCATTTTCTGCCTCGACCTTTCCCTTGCTTAGTTCTAAAAGTGCCACACGTTCTATTTTATATGCTTCTTTTTGTTGCTGATGTGAATCTTTTTTATTTTTTTTCACAAGGTTTATAGTGACAGTTGATTATTTGCGTTCAATTTTTATCGTATTTAACCTGATGGTCAAGCGTAGCAAGAGAGCGTGTGACAAGATGGATTACGTCCAAGTTTACCCCCATTGTGTAAGAGATACGCCTTTCATAGTAATAAAGGGACCATAAGTTCTTTGAGCTCCATTCCCGCATATCCCAATCACTGTGTGAAATTGGAAAACATCCATACCTAAAAAATACATCAGACGTTATTTCTCCGAAGCCATTTAGATACAGTACTTGATTGAGTCAGATATGCTGAATAGAGAAGAGGGAGGAAGCCCTTAATCACAGCACAAAGGAGCTCAAATTGCGTTATGTGCCTTATTTATCAGAGTATTTTATCGTGCGTTTAAGGCCTTCTGCCCACCCCTTTTTTACCTCTTTGCTGCGTCTGAGGTACCTCTTCTTTTAATTATTTTTTTAAACCTAAGAGAACTAAAACCCATCGATTTGTAGGCGCCTCCTAATCTGGGTTCTCGTTTTGAAAATACCGGACCTTATGTTGAGGGTCTTATCGATCTATGGTGGAAGCATTGACGAAAATGTTGACAAGGCTGGAAATTTGGATGAATAACTATAGGAGCCGTGTGAATGCAACACTGACTTGGGAAATTTTAAACTCATTTCAAATTGTTTTTCAAGTTTGCTATTAAGATTATGGGGTAACCACTGCCAAGGACTGAAAGGAAGTCCTCAAATAATTGAAGTGTACGAGCCCATTAGTAGAAAGAAAGAATTTAAATTGAGGAAGATGATAGTATTCATGTCCTGCATTGTACAGGTTCACACGAGAACACAGACAAATGAGATTAGGCGGCATCTGAAATATTCATGCAGGTTTTTGCGATAAGGATCTGGTAGAGATATGACTATCCTAATAAGACCCAAAGAGATACACAAAGTGCTGGTCATTTCAGCATTTAATGAGTTTGGAAGCTTAAAGGGCACGGACAAAACAGATAAGAATGGTATCCAATTCATGATTTATGAATGCAGGTCCCTTGTAAGATGTTAACAATGCCCTTGCATAGATTTAGTACCTAGAATGCCAAGGGCACTTTATCTGACAGTCAACTAATATGATCTCCATTTAAGCATAAAAATTGGCATTTAGCTATTGTAGAGGGCAACTTGTGCTCCTTTACCATTTTTTTTCAAACAAAACAGTAGTTCTTCGAACGAAAACAACGTGGAAGGCCTTTGGGGGCAATGAAACATACCTGACGATGAGACATGGGAAATAGCCATTAGAAAATAATTGGAGCTGAAACGACGCAAAAATCCATGGGGAGAAAGACTAAGCCCAGATGAGCCCCACAAAAGATTACTTGCTCCAATGCAATTGAAACTGAACCCGCGCAGAAAAGCGATTTGTCACTCTGAAGAGACAACCTTCTTTTACAATCATCATTTTCTTATATTTAATCACGTAGATGTCTATAAAACATTGAATGGCAAAGAGGGTACCAAAAGGGATCGCGAACCCTAAGTGGGTGTCATTTAAATGCAAGCAAAAGTGAGTAACCTACAGGCATTGAGATTCTGTGAGATGAGGAAAACAAACTTTAACCCCTCGATCTCCGAAGGAATAGACAGGAGTTTAGTTACAGAGCTGTGTTGAGAAGGGGTGAATTCATTGCCAGATGTTGCAGAGAAGAACAGGGTTTTTAGAATTGAAGGTCTACAGGAAAGCATAGACAGCAGGAGGGACAACCTTGTATGTTATGAACACCGCCTTCTATGCTAAATCAACCTCTATATAGAGGACAAGAAGCAAGTGGACACAATTATAGAAGCGCGCTGCAGCAACCATGGGAAAAAACAGGGGTAATACCTCCAGCTTGAAAGGCACAAAACTTTAACAAACCGGGCATATATGGTCGCGCCAATACACAGCAAATGCGGGCCAAGCTCACCAGCATCTACCACGAATTTATAACATAACACTATACTAGCACTAGTTCAAGTACACTATTAGCAAACTTCTGGGGGGAAATCAAAAAAAAACCAAAAAATAAACACTCCCAGAGCACCGGCCCACGCCTTCAACAATCGCAATAGACGAAAACAAAGTACACTGCTCGCGGGCAGGTACTAATACATAGTGTTGTTGATTGAAACTAGATGAATTATCGCTAAAAGCACACAATCCTTTTTCATAACATAATTTTTTTTTTGTTTTACGTGGAAGTAAATATTTCCATGAATTTAATTGTAATTAATTTCAAAGTACAGAAAAGCCTTCTTATGGAAGAGGAGGGGATGAGGTTTGTACCCTACGATTGCCACATCAATAAAAAATACTCTTACTCTTCTATTTAGGCTCTTGACGGTGGGCCAACCAATTTATGAAACTATTTGAAAAGATCTAGTGGTGGAACTGGCAAGTAAATTTGGGTTTTTAACCCGTTCTCCACATCCCACCGCGAAAGAATTTGGGGGGGGCTTTGCTTTTCTCATTCTATCAATGATTCATATGGCTTCGACCCCAAAGAAAGGTTCGCGATAATAAATCGGTTTATTTTAATGTCCTGTCATCCTAATTAAGGATTGATCCTTTAATATTTTCTCGCGCCAGCCTGCAATTTGTCGCATGATCCATGATTTCCTTTCAAGCCCCTGGCCTTCAAAGGTTTTATTTTGTATGTCTAGTTTCACTTCTTTGCTCTAAGAAAGGGTCCTCCATGGCCACGTCACCATTTATCTGACAAGTAAGCCCTTCCTTATATGAAATCATTTTTTAGCACCATTATACAAGCCATTGCGGATCACTCTAAACATCCCAATGGCAAGATAAAACCAATATAACACCCTTTTTGTGCGCATAAGAAAAAATTAGATAAACCTTAAGGAGCCAAACCATTTCATATCTTCTCAATATAAAGCGATCCCATAAGCATAATCTACAATAACCACTCGTTAAGCAAGAATGATAGCTAATTAAAGCTTGTCGTTGGAGCTACAAGGAGAGTTTGAGTGGGGATTGATCATAACATCCTAAAAACAAGATGTTAATACTTTGGTATATCCGATAAACAGGTTTTCCTGAGAATAAAGCTCCTTTTGGTATTTGTCAAATAGTTTGTGTGTCCTATTCTTACCACTTTGCAGCTGTATCAACAGGCGCCATCAAACAAGAATGCGGCACTACCTTTTTATTTCTCATTATTTTTGGTGGATGCCCATTTGTTTCCAAGTTTCAAGGCATCTCATCACACCCACATTTGTGCAACACCTGTAATCTGCTTGTCCATGCGACCACAATGGTTTTAGAGATTAAAAAACAGGTTGGTTTTCCTTCTACCACTCCCAAGACCTATTCTGGAATGACGTGGAAAAGGAACGGTGCTGGAAAATTCATGGTCTTTGCATTTACATCAGGAATGCCATTTTTTGGATTTCTTAAAGCTTTTTCAATAGATTATAATTGTGTGAATATTGCAATCAATCTTGTCTGTGAGACCAAAAAAATGTTCAAGGTATTTTTGTCAAATAGTTAGGGCCTAAGGACCACTGTATGCTCCAACGTTTTATTCCCACTACCAAGTTGGAAATCACCCACAAACTCCTCCATAACCAACGAAGAAAAATTCTTGCCATGAGTATTTGCCAAGTTCTAAGACCCTTTCCACAAAAACATTGGTGCAGGGCCTGGGATCATTTCATTAATGAGGGCGGCGCGCACGTACCTAGTGTGCGAAGATAAATAGTCACCTACTAGAATAAGCCCCCAATCCTTAGGTTCAAAAGAAAAATGAACAATGCTAATTCATTCACACCCACTTTAAAATCTCACAACATTAGATACACGTGGCAGATGGGGAAGGAGCTGGCGTAGGTTGTGGAGTCGTAAACCCCTTCAATACTTATTCTGCTTGAAAGTTTCCAAGTTTTTGCAACAAATGATTTTGGACAAATTAGCAGCATTGCAGTCCAAAAAGCTTACTGCCAACCACCAAGTGACATTTTCCCATAGTGGTACAATTAAGGAAGTGAGCTGGTTGTTCCATTGCCAAAAGAAAACCATGTTAGCCAACATTGCACCTACAATGACATGTTATTCACATCTCAAGAAAGAAAAAGGGGTGGGGTTTAATATTATTATTCTTAATATAAGTATTAATAACCTACCAACCAGAGTAATCTAGGATAAGATTTAATATTATTTGTTATCCTTTAATTTAATTATATGTCATTATAATTATTCTATTTATTTTTACGCGAATAACACGGTTGAAATATGAACCATCGTGATTAGAGGGGGGAAGTGGGGCATATTAACAAAAAGGTTGATGTAAGGGGGGGTCGACATGATTGTAGATCCCAGATTATCGAATGAGATTCTGAGCACACATTCCAGTTCTAAATTGGTCGTAGGGAGTATCTTAGGGAGTACACTATGTAAGTGTCTAGAAAGCTCCAGTGAAAATAATGTAAGCTCCATCTGAGAGCAGTTGTATGTAAGGTCGTATGGCCATTTAAACGTAATAATATCAGTAGGAGGAGAACATAAACAAATTTTCCAGCTTATGTTTTCTCGAAACAATGAACACTTGAGACTACCGATAGAGGATCACACCTTCATATTAGGAAGGACCATGGACTAGAGGTGACAAAAGGCAATAAGGGATAGGATTGAGTACATAGGACCAATAATAAAAAAATATGGCTTATGAGAGTTATTGTTAAACATCAGGATGCGGCCAAAATAGCGAAAAATACACCGAAACCCTATTAAATTAGGATCTAACATAGACACCGCAAAAGTGGGGGGAAAGGAGGAAAGGAAATTGATCATATGGCGCATCATCAGGAGTCACACAGGTAATAAATCATATCCTGAGGTTAAATGTGACATCATTATGGCTCAAACGTATTAAAGGAAAGGTCTTAGGTCGGTTCAAATGGCTGTTAAATTTTGATTGGAGCTCAACATCGATTAAACCTAGTACCGTTGGAACAAATTTCTTAAGGGGATGACATTGGGAAAAATGTTGTTGCTTATTTCCTATTCCTGCCCATATCTAAAAACAAGGGTTCTTAGGAGTGGACCCCACGACTCGGGAAAAATGATAGGTTGTTTATCAAACTCCCCAGAGCTTTCAATTGTTATAAAGGGGAAAATCATTTGAAGCCGTAAGGTCGAATTATTGACCACTATGTCAAATACTAAGCCATTGTTGGCTTGGTAGAGGTTCATTAGAGGAACATTTAACCTATGTCATTTTCCAGGCAAATATTTTGGTAAAAGCCGAGGAGTTTTATCATTCCTAATAGAGTTTTGAGCCTTAATTGAGTGTTCTTGAGTCACTTTCATTAGAGAAGAGTTCTCAGAAAACAAGGAAAATTGTGTTGTTGGTCCATTCGGGAGGACATTTTTGGAGTCGTTGTATATTTCCGTTAGGATCATTGCAGGTAAGATTCATTCATGGGTGAGTTTATAATGTAATTGTAATCTATTTCAATTAGATTGGTCATCATTTAAACGAACTCGGAGAAATAACCAATTGGAAAAACTACGGTACAGAGCTCTTTTAATTGTTCCTTTTAGATATGTTGTTTTATCGTATTTTCATCTAGTTTTTGATTGGATTATGATAGGCTAAGGAACAAATTACGAAAAATTGTAAAATGACAATTTGGGAAGGTTTTAATAGTGAATGATGTTTGCGTTCTAATAACTCCGAATACACTTTAAAACAGTTTTATTAGTTCTCAATTCATTAAATTAGGATTTGAGAATTTTAATAAGTAAGTATTTTAAAATATGGATAGTAAGAGGGAGACTATAGTTTTCGACTCAACTTTGGTACAGGTAGTTAGGCATGCCAGGACTAGCTTTCTAGTGTGATGTGGTTGTGATATCAATTTCCGATTGTGTTTCATTTCGTTTTTGTGAAATTGTGCCTTTGTGATATTCCATTTGTAGGTGTGTAGTTGGGTTATAAAGTTTTGTAGGAAATAAGAAAAACATGGTACAGCTTTGAAACAAGGCCAGGCTTGATGAGCTCGAAGAGTATACCCGCAAATCCAGGAGAGAATTCTTTCTTGCGATCAAATTTTTACTCTTACAAGAGGAGATCTCAATTGAATATATTTACAATTTGTTTTTTTTCCTCGATGAGGTCTGGCACACATACAAAATAGTGTACAAATGAAGTATTTTCCTTACACTTCTAGGTAAGCAAGCAAATGACAGCTGAATTGCATTGTAAGTTTTAAACATATAGTTTCATTTCTTAGTTTGAGATACTGATTTGGAAATTTTGAACAATATATTGGGGGCATTGCATTAAATTGTTTTAAACGGGGATTTGATGGCGAACGAGTCCTTGGGTAGGATGGACCAAGATATTTCTAAACCAACAACATAGGTAGAGAACCAGTCTTGTTAGTAGGATTGGGTTACGCTAGTGAGAAATGGATATGGAGAAATTCCAGATTGTTGAAGGAAGAAAAAGAAGAAAAGCTTCCCTCAACCAAGTTTCTACGCCACACATTGCAAGATTCCTCCATATAAGGAATAAGCCCAGTGTTAAGAAATAGAGAAACGGTAATGGGATTCACCCCTTACTAAAAAAATCATGCCTGATGGCCAATTAGGAGTCCTAAACTTATAATGCACTCTTCAGTTTGAAATTTTTGTCTTGAATAATGTAATTTGTCAGCTTTACTTCAACATTTTGTGGGGTTTAAATACTCTTCAATCTTCATATTGCTGGAAGAGAAAAAAAACTTTGACTAGATAAGTTGAACCTTTTGTGAATAATAAGGCAGGGGGATAAAGATCAATTTATTCAACTTGTTGAAGGCGACAAATAAAAAACATGAAACCTCACCCAAAAAGAGGATCTTTTGCACTATTGCAATATGAGTGGCATAGAGTTGATGAAACATGTTGGAAACTTATCCATTCCGTGGTAAGAAATGAAGATTTACACAAACTCTGATAAGGTTAAAATTTTAATGAAGTTATTAATCACCTAACCGTATTGAATCACCTCAGGATCTATGATGGGTAACCAACATTGAGTCTGTTAAATTTAGATGTAGAGGACATTTTAAAGGCTAAAATTTTGCATAGTGATATTGTTTGACTAGCATGCATTATTTCGTAAAGAGAATTTGTGGGATTCATGCTGTATGGTCGAAAGGCAGGATTCCCATTGATGTAGATGAATCCGGTACTGGTGGGCTTTACGATGGAAAAAAGTGACAGCGAGCATGGGATGGGAATCTACAAGTACCTATTCTCGGACCTAACCTCCCGAGGTGTTGCGCGAATGGCCGCTGGTGGAATGTGGAATATAAATGGATACAGCAAACTAATCGGTATCTTCTATCCTCAATACGCAAAATGGAATCTACGAACTAAGGGACAAGCGGGGCCTATAACCTAAATGGTTTGGTGCGTGTGTGATGTGCGTTCGGATATAATCGCTATTTGTAGCTCCAGTCAATGTGTGCGCTCTACCGAAGATTTCCTATTCTTGGGTGTTAGATACAGTGGGAGGACCCGTTGGGAAGCTTTATAGATCTCAGACAGGTCATGAAAATGGGTGTGATAGGAGGTTTAGTGGATTGTAGTGAACTATGGGTGGTTTTGGTCTAGTCCAGAAAAATCTTAGGATGAGGCTTCTATATTAATACAGAGAACTGTGTGATGATATCTGGCGGGCGGTTTTTTGTGTTGTTTGAGGCTTCTAAACACTAGCGTTTGATTGTAAACCATATAAATACTTAATGTATTGCAGTCTATGGGGTTGTGGAGAGACTGGGGCTCACACGTGAGTAATAGTTTGCGGGTGCTGGACGTCTATGGTCATATGACGAATCAATCCCGCTTGATACCAGTACTTCATCGCCTTGGCAGCCTCTAGTTTAGAACTAGAAGTTGATAATTTCATACTGACCTTACAGGTGTTCTGGCAACTTGAATGCATTTATAAGTAGTATCTAGGTCAATGAGGAGGTCTACGCATTAGGTGTGGCCTAAAGGATCGCAACCAAATTCTTGTTCTCTTCGAATCCTTGTACAGTCATCGATATTTGCTCAGGCAGTAGGGGTTAGATGAGGTTGGGGGGAACCAAACGGTGTAGGCCTTGTCGTTTCGATTTAAACCTCTCACTTGTTCACTAATGCTTATAAGTTTCCGTTTGATCAAAATACTGTATCCCAAGGTCTTGATCTCATATCAGTTCTAATGTAGGGGGGTGGTTATGTCGAGTTGAGGAGTATGGTTCAAATATATAGTCTCTAGGCTCTATAGTCTGTTATTGTCAGCAAAATGATTCACCTTTTTTAATAAGAATAAAACCCAATTATGAAAGATGGATCTACACTATACATTAGATTCTTTTTATTTTGTATTTTCAATGAAGTATTAATGAATTAAAGCGAGAGCAACATACTCTAATATATTTAGAAAATGGGACAACTAATCTTAGTAACAGAATTTACAACAAACAAACTAGCATTTGGGGTGGCTATTTCCTGTTTGCAGTTGTGATTTATCCTAAATATATAGCAACTAATGATTTAAATGGAAATCTCTCGATCCTACCTCAGAGGTGAGGGAATGAAATCCACAATTTCTAGAAACTATCACTCCAACAGCGTCTCCCATCACTCCCTTCCCCCCCCTCCTTCTTTCCCTCTCAGATATTCTCTTCTACTACCCTCTTACCCCCCCCCCCCCCCCTCCCCCCCACCCCCCCCCCCCCCCCCCTCGTGCTCTCGCGCGCGATTCTGCCTGACTCACGAACTTTCCTACTCTCTTTGATCTGTTGTCCAGCCCTTTGATCGCCCCCCTGGTTTCCCGCCCTGGTCATTAGTTGTGTGTGCCTTGTCCCCCAGGTGATCTCCTCCCTTGTGTGTTCTGTGCCTTCGCCCGTGGTCTCTGCTCGCTCCCCCGCTCCGTTCTTCTTCGTGGCCTCATGCCGCTTGGCTCTCACGCCCACCACCCCCCCATCGCCGCGCTAGCCCCCCAGACAGCTTCCGTCCCACGCACTCATACAGCCCGCGCACCCCCCCCCGCCTTCTCTCTCGCCCTTCCTAGCCCACGACCTCTCTCACCAACAGGGCAGCTCTACCACCACACATGCATCCTACGACAACGACCCGAAAGCTCTCCTGTCAAACCCCCGCCACACTTTCGTGGCACCCCACACCCACCCCCCACCGCGCTTCCTGTCTTCCAATATTCCAAATCGAAACTCGTTAAACTCTACATATGACTTCCATGGACCCACTGCACCGCCACGATGACCACCAGAAGATCAAGTGCCCTCTAAACAGCAACGGCACAAACTACCCCTGGCGCCCTACTGCAAATCGGGCGCCTTTCCCATTGGACCTTCCCCAACAAGACTTGGTCGGCATACTTAGAAGTGAGTAATATTCGCACGGCCATCCCTTCTACCGCCCCCATAATAAATGAGAAGGCGGGGGCCTTTGCTCCTGCAAACAGCTGCGTACATTTAGTAAATGCCATTTACCCGAGCCGGATAACTACCAATTGAATATATAAAAACAACGGGGACACATCAGTCAACGGGCCGGCCAAAAATCATCGCAAAGCAACGTCTCTGACAGCAATGCAGGTGAAATTGAACAACGATTACGTGACGCCCAAATCGTCGGAGCCCATTATGGAAAACACGACCCCCTCTCCCCCTCCCTCCGCCCCCCCCCCCCTCACTACCCCAGACGACCCAACCTTATGACCTGGCTGGTCCCCCAGGCTCGTCACAGGACCCCCGACACCCTGTCAGCCACCGGCCGAGGTGTCTAGTCCACCGAAGCAACAAACATGTCGGAAAAAGGGGGGGAAGGGGCAAAAACAAAGATGCTAGGAGGAACCCCCACACACATCACCAGAGAACTACCCCCTCCCCACCAAACCCCCACCCTCCACTAACACCCACCACCACATACGGCACCCCCCCCCATCACCCCCCCCCACCACCCCAACACTTCTCGCCTATCGACGACGAAAAAGGATACAACTCAGGTATAAGGGGAGCGTTTTACGTCTAGTTTTGCTCCCATCTCCACCCCCCAAAACCCCCCCAACCCTCTTACTCACCACACGCCAACCACCCCTGACGAGGAGACCTACTCATACTTGGGGTATTGGGTTGTGCGTAAATCTTCAGCGGTGAGAGAACCCTACATGACAATTTTGGGGTACCGGATATTCCCCCTTTGAGAGAAGATCTAGCCATGGACGATGCGTTTAAAATCGGTGGATCCGAGGATGGCGTCCAAAAATAGGAGTTAGGAGTTATACCCGACCGCTCGGTGGTGTTGGAAAGTGCCATCCAAAAAATCTGCTATCGTAAAATGGAAAAGGGGACTTCAAGTGCAGTAGATAAAACAAACTTGATTAAATAAGATTAAACTGCTATGAAATGAGGACCTTCCCATCTACGTAGTGTTAGAACTTACTATGTCGATGCCTCCGACCCTGCGAAAGACATTGTGAAAATCAATTTTACGCTCTAGTACCGATAAAACCGAATCATTTCACTAGTCATGTGGCGATTTGATTTGATCGTTTTGAGATCTGGGGACCAACGGTGTGGAGGTTTCGACGAGAGAAGTATAGTCAAAACATTGGTGGTGAGATAATCGATCATGACTACGAGAGCAAAAACATAAACCCACAAAGTCTCAGGTAGTTCTTCTCAATTTTTGAAACTAAAATGTGGAAATGATGAAACTTGTTCGGGGGGGGATTTTTAAAATATTAGTTTTAAACTGAGT
>JAHRHJ020001111.1:0-33524 GCA_019776745.2 Taxus chinensis | reverse complement strand
TACAATTCATTCATTGTTATTGCAAAAGCATACTTGATACAATGCTACGAAAAGAAACATCTTTTCACCATATAGTACATCTATAAAATCAAGCTGTAATTCATTATATAAAATCAAATACACAATCTGATCAGCCGTACTTCAGATCTGCATTGCTTTTACCATCTAGGCAACCATCTGCAAAAATAGTCAACATGAGTCAGTTCAATGAACTGAGCATTGATAAGCAACTAACTTTTAAAAAAAAAAAAAAAAAACAATTGCAAATCCATCAATTTTTTTCATTCAAACCCTGTTTAAATGAGATCAAAAAATGATCCAAATAAAGTAAAAACCTATTCAGGACTATGTCTTGTAATACAAAAGGATTACAACATGTAAACTCTATCAGTGGTACAAAATAGTCTTAATCAATTTATAATATTTCATCAACTATTAAAAAATCAAGGGAAGAAATGTATACAAACAATCATGGAATCAAATCACAATGGCGTCAGATTGTTTCATTTCTTCCAAAAAGGGAAATTAACATAAACAATTCGGGATTCTCCAACGATACAAAAACATTTCCCACTGTTAGACAAATTCAAAAATATGAAAAAACGGAAGAGAAAGAACCAAGCCCATTCATACCCTTTCACATACTTCATTAAAAAAAAAATTCATAAATGACGTCTTCTCCTATGAAAACCTTATCCAGTATATAAAATGAACAAGTTAGACAAGCCGCAGCAAAGGAATCGTGTTCTAAATCAGAAATAGAAAACATCAAAACTCTGTACAGTAACTAACACATCAACAATTCAGATGTCAACCCTAAACCAAATTTGCTAGTTCCTTGTACAAAGTTAAGGCTTTGACACAAGGTGAAAACAAGAAAAATACAAAGAGTTCACTGTAAACAACAACCTTATTGCATCAAGCATTAGAGGTTTCCAGAGGACATGCTATGTTGACCACATAGTATTTCAAAATTCCAGGATCAGTCAAATCGGACTGAATAATGAAAGAAAAACATAGCATACTTATCTTGCTCGTCAAAATCGAAGAACGTCTTATCTCGGAGCGCTCTCCCCGCCTTAATCTTATCTGCCTTCCAATGTCTCCTCGAACCACTCCCCCTCACCAACTCTCAGACTCCACACTCTTTGCCATCTATATCTCCTGGGGGTGCACTTAACCCCCCCTCCCCCCACCCGATCGCCACCTGACCTCGCTCCCTACACCCCATCCATCTGTTGCCTCAAACCTTTCTCCCCGCCCTTGCTTTCCCCCTCTCTTCACACTCTCTCGTTCCCGTCACCCCATGTACTCCCTCCGCTCCTTCTCTCCAAGCTTCATCGACCCGATCTCGTTCTTCCTTCTCCTTCTTGTGCCGAAACCCCTCCTTTCGCCCTGCTCGCTGTTCTTTGCGCTCCTTCTACACGTATGCAGCCCCGCAACTACTAAATTCCTGTTTTAACCTTCGCTTTCGCTTAGGACTGAAGTAAAAACAAATGGAATAAAACCAACGATCCTTACCTGCGCAGGCAAGTTTTAGATGTGGTAGTCGCGACTTACCCAAACAAGGGGTAGAACAAGAAACAGTAACCATACTCAGGATCTCAAACGGTGAAAAAAAACAATAGGGTCCAATGTTAAGTTCAGAATGAGACAAAAGTACCAGTTACCTTTCCAGCATTCAAAAGGATTTTCAAGCGGAGCTGGTAACAATTTCAAGAATAGCATATGAATTCATACTGATATCATCAACGAAGCATAATAAGATCAGACAAACAAATTCAATCTTGATTTCACACCAAGAACCCGACTGAACTCTGCAATCTTTTTACACAAATTTGTAAGGCAAGACGGTTAAATGTTAACCTAAGATTATTGTACCACAAAAACCCATGCAACCACAAGAGTAATTCCAAAAATAACAGAGGGTCTAGTAGTGTTATTCCTTCAAGCGCAGGTTCAACAAATCACCAACTATAATATATTCAACTGAATAAGCAATATACGATCGAATTCAATCAGGACTCCACTGAGTTATAAAATAAAGTATAGATGTACATATATATACACAGTCACAATAATCCCGTTACCACAATAACAAGGAAAACAACTTCCGCACTGGGTCGAAAAAGACTACGGTAACACAACAGTTACCTGTTCCAAGCCAAAATTGAAACAAATGAAACCCAAAAAGTATCATTAGTCACTGTCAACAAAATCCCACGACACAGAGCTTCCAAAAAGCAATTTAAAATCAATCTTACAGTATTCCATCAAATCCTGTTTCATACAGTTTCCATAACAACGACAAAAAATCGACCACAAATCAAACATACAGTGGTCTATATACTACACACAGGTATATTCTAAGGGCTCACGCCAAACAGGCCGAACATTCAACAATACTTTATAAATAAATACCTCACACATATAAGCCAGAAAGAATACACAAAGCAAATAGAGCCACAAGTTCGAATTTAACAAACACCCATCAAGAAGGAAATTGAAAAATCGAACCAGAAGAGATACAGTACCAAAATCAAACACAAGATCTCCATAGAAAATCATCCAATTTCACAAAACATTTGAACAGAGTTGTTCTAATGAAATCACTTGAAAGAAAGCAAGATATTTAAAGGTTAGGGCCTAACATGCCTGGATTTTTGATCAAATTTCCGAAGCAGACCACAGGAAGAGCTCAAACTTCCTTTTCTTTTTCCAAGATAAAGACCAACAAAATTTTTCGCTGTCTCCATCACATATATATCCTCCTTGACAGAGAAAAGAGCTAGAGAAATTCATACTTGCCATGCAACTCAAAAGAGAACTGGTGCGAAGAACCAGTAAACAAGAGAGAGAGAGAAAACCGAAAATCGCGAAAGCCAAACAAACCCCCAAACTTCCCGTTTGCATGCCTTCTCGCGAGTTCCTGAGCTCGACTTCCGAGAGTCATTGAATGCCATTAAACCAACTTTCCCGCTTAAACTCAACTTCCACCGACCGCCAGAATTGGCGACAGTCCAATAAAAACTCAGTTCATTTCCAAATTTAGCGACCTGCCACGTCTGCACAAGTTAGCCGTCGCCTAAACCTCCGCCATGACCTGTCCCTCATCCTTATCCCCAGCATTAATTGCCATAGAAAACACCGCCCATGGTTCGCACCCCTCCATAGGCCCCTTCATAATCTCCTCATTAGTTAGGTTAGTATCTTAGGTTAGAATTTAGGGTAATACCCATACTAACCAATTTACACATAGATACTAACTTAGGATATTAACACATAGCCTAGGTCTAGGTTAGATTAACAATAATCTAACCCCTAGGTTAGGTTTTAGTTTTAGGTTACTAACCCTTAATAATTCCAGTTAGGTCCTTGTCCTGAACACTGCCAAGAAAAGACCTAAAATCATGCTTCTCCGAACAGGGTTAGCTCCGTTTAGGCTACAGGAATTGTATGTCAAACGAATTATTACCTGGTCCAATCGAGACCTTCCAGATATACTTCGATATCGGGAACCAATTCATTTCACAAGATCAGCCTGAGTCATACTCCTGACCTAGCTTAATCAATGCTTCCATACCTTGCAACCTGTTCAAGGTCTGTGATCTAATTCATCACAACAAATTTAAAGCATTACTTGGATCAATTCCACTGATCCAAGACTAGATATTATAGATGAATATCTCTATAATTCATTCCGTGATCAGATTAATATTCAGACACAAAATGAAATAAATAAAAGAGTCTAATCATATTTGACTCAGTCAAGATCTGCAATCTGCAAGAAATTCAGTACATACATATCAAGCATGATTTCTAAATCGAGGAACACATCCTTTTACAAGAAATCACATATCAACACTTGTATGCTCAGGAGAAAGTAACAACAGTTCAGGGTGTTACATGCGATTCCCTCCTAAAAAGATTCATCGTCCCGATGAATTACATATTAAATTAACCTTCAGGTCAATCAATTTATTAGTACACAAAAAATGTGACTACTTCCATATTAAATAGTTTCATAAATCAATGTCACAACACATTTATTCAACCTGAATAAAGTCTGCCTTAATCTGGCTTTCATAAATACTTAAAAAATCAGTTTAAAAGTATTTTTTGTCAACAGTTTTCATTCTGTTGCAAAAAGAGAAGGAAAGGCAATTTTCATCTCTTCCAGATTTTCCCAAGTTGCACTTTCTTCGCTAAACTGGTCCCACTGGACCTTACATTGCTGTATATCACGATTTCTTAAATGCAAATTGGCGAGTTTCCAGCACTCGTGTGGGTTTTAACCACGATTATTCCTGGGTCTTGGACCTGCAAGGAATTCCAATTTAAAACATGTGACAGATCTGAAACGTTTTCTTAAGCAAAGAAATATGGAAAACATCATGCATGCGAGATAAAGCAGGTGGCAATGCCATTGATGCTAAACGATAAGCTACAGGATTGATTATTTTGACAATTTCGAAAGGTCCCACATTCGTGGTGACAACTTGGCAGCCTTGCCAAAAGTTTATAGAACTCTTTCTGGGTTTAACACGCAGAAAAACCTTATCACCAAGCTCAAACTTTCTATCAACCCGCTTAAGGTCAGCATAGCTCTTCTGTCTATCCGCTGCGTCCTTTAATCGTTCACGAATCAGCTTAACTTGCTGTTCCATGATTTCTGTGAGAATCTCTGGTCCAATTACCACTCTATCCTCAACACTATCCCAACTAACAGGGGTTCTGCACTTTCTTCCATAAAGTGCTTCAAATGGTGCCATCTTAAGAGATGAGTGATAAGTGTTGTTGTATGCGAACTCAACTAATGGAAGATACTCTTCCCATTTTATACTGTTGATCCATGCAATACATTCGCAACATGTCCTCCAAACACTTGATTTACCCTCTCAGTTTGCCCATCAGGTTTTCTGGATGATATGCAAGAACTGAAGTTTAGTTTGTTCCAAGGTCATGTTGCGTTAAGCGTTTGCCAAAACCTTGACGTCATTCTAGGATCCCTGTCAGATATAATCAATTCTGGTACACCATGCAATCTGAAAATTTCATGTACGAACCTCTTGGCCAGCACTGGTGAATCATCCTTTAGATTTCCAGCGATCCATGAAATGAGCTACCTTAGTCAGTTTTTTATCTACAACTACCAGGATAACATCATGTTTATTCCTGGACATAGGTAGTCCTTGTACAAAATCCATGGTTATTACTTGCCATTTTTTGTACTGCGTGGAAAATGCTATGAGGATATAAACAGTCCAGCAGGGTGCATATGTGATTCTTGCCCTTCACCCACTGACATTCCATGTTTACCAATGAGTCACAAAATTTATCACATCCTTTTTCATACCTTTCCAGAAGTATTGCTGTTTCATATCGGCAAGCATTTTTGTGATACTGGGGTGTCCAGAGAAAGGTGAATTATGAAATTCAACTAACAACTTCTTTCTCAAATCATTCAGCATAGGTACATATACCCTATTTTCATAACGCAAGATTCCTTCATTATCAAAATGAAAACCTTCATACCTTTTATCCTTAGGTTCTGCAGCAAGCGCTGCTTTTACTTGCTGAAAATATGCATCTGATTCTAAGGCACTTTTTACCTCGTCTTTAAACTAAGTTCTTAATGTTATAAGAGCAGAAATGTGCCTCCTACGACTTAGAGCATTAGCTACTCTATTCTCCTTCCCTTTGATATAGCTAATATCAAAGTCATATTGTGATAAAAATTCTAACCACCTTCTTTGTCTGGCATTCAAATTGGGCTGAGTAAAAATATATTTCAGCACCTAAGTGATTAGTTTTCAACTCAAAAGGTTTCCCAAGTAAATAGTGTCTCCAGACTTGAAGCGCATGAACAATGGCAGCAAGTTCCAAATCATGAGGGGAATAATTCAGCTCATGTAACTTAAGTTTTCTACTTTCATAAGCTATAACCTGATCATTTTGTAACAAAACACCTCCAAGGCCTTCCCCAGAAGCATCTGTTACAACAGTAAAATTCCCATTAGGGTCTGGTACAGCCAATATAGGTGTAGAAGTCAACTGGTCTTTTAGACTTTTGAAATCCGCTTCGCACTTGTCATTCCACATGAATTTCTTATCCTTCTTCTGCAATGAAGTTATTGGTGCAGCTACCTTAGAAAAATCCTTTACAAATTTCCTATAGTAACCAGCAAGACCCATGAAGCTTCTTACTTCTTGCACATTCTTTGGTGCAGGCCACTCAGTTATTGCCACTATTTTTGAAGGATCTAGTTATGACTCGGCTTCTCGTTCCGTGAAGAGCCAGGATGGTGAGGTAGTGATCAGGCTAGATGGAGCATATTTTGATGATCTTCTAAAACTACCTAATTTCGAAGAGTATGGGGACCTGAACATCAAGTCAGCTCAGAAGGCCTGGGATAGTAATCAGGAAGACTGCATTAAGGATGTCAACAAGAAGTTCCTGGTCAAGGATAAACCAACAGTATCTAGATTTCCAAGGACTATCCCCAGATGTGATTTCATACAAGAAATCAATGATATTATCACCCTGCTGAGCCGGGTTTTTGGCTTGCCTGAATCAAATGTATTTCATGGATGGATGTATCAGTTTATGGTCACCATCAAGAAGAATCAGCAAGGGATTGACTGGGGGACCCTTATCAGCAATGAAATTGATTCTCAGATGATGATGGTCTTATCGACTGGAAAGTTTTATATGTTTTCATATGTGGCTTATGCAGCAGCCGGGATGAGGAACTATCTCGGGCTGGATACCAAGGGAAGCAGAACGACAAACCCAGTTTATAAATATTTCCCTCAAATAACAAATGAGGGGTCCAAAGAACATTTTATAAGGGTAAATGATGCCTTCTTCTATGAGAATATCTGTTGGCTAAACCCAGGGTTAAAAAAGACAAGAGTCTCAGACGAGGCTTGGACTGAAGTATCCAAATGGGGGTGTATCTTCTTGCAATTCAAGAAGTTTACATATCTTCGAACAGTCATGTACTCGGGAGAGCCTTTCCGTCTTCCTCGCTATCCAGGGGATAGATTGATATTGATAGAATTGATCAGACAGCTGTTGGATTTTCACAAATTCCAACAAAGCAAGCATAAGGCAGCTGTATCCTTCCCAATTTCTATCAGAAGATATACTTGCTCGACAGTAGCAAAGGCCAAAAATGTTGAATGCGAACTTCAGGAAAAATTGAAAAAGCATATGAAGTCTCGGGATGGTTTTGACATCCGAGGAGTGCTTAGAGCCTATGGAGCCCAAATCTGCACAGGCCTGACATTGAGGATATATGGGTTGATCTGCGTAAGGAAGTTGTGGTTCGCAGAAAAGATAATATTAGGTTGACTATTGATGAGATTCAGACGCTGGAGCTTTCTGATTTACCAGATGGCACGACTGACAATGAAAGTGTGTTGGATATTTCCTATGATGGGCTTAATGAGGATCAATATGTTTTCCAACTTATTGATTGGTCAGCCAGCGAAAAAGCCTCTATTACAGATAGGTCGGCTCTCATTCTTGCTCACACCCAAAAAATGGCTCTCCTCTTGGGGAATGAATTTTAAAGATGACAAGTTTCCAAAGTTGGCTGCTTTGGAGGTGAGGCCCTCCAAAAAGGAAAAGGACAGAAAGTCTTCGAAGGCGCCTATAAAGGTCAAGATTGTCAAAAAGAGGAAAGAAAGAGAAATCTCTTCAACTGTCTCTCCTGTAGAAACGGTGAATATGCCAGAATCACCAACACCACTAGAAATAGGAGAAATTAATTTGGAAGAAGGAGGAAGCCAGCTCTTGACTTCATCATTTGTTGATTATCAAACTGAAGAAACTTTGTCTCTTGCATCCCAGGCTTTGGAAACTGAATCTGTGCCTCCCCCTCAACAACCACTCCAACCTCCTCACTCCCCATCCACTTCTTCAGGTATGGTCGGTATTTTCTCTGGACTCTCACCCCTCTCTGTTGGAACCCAAGTGATCACCAGCACGCCCCAACCTGTACCTCTCTTTGCTGCATCTACTACCACGTTGGCTATTGTCCCCCCTCCAATAGTAGAATCTTCTCCCCTTGAGAGTAGAATACTAGTTACTACAACATTGGAAATTTCCTCTTATACGCCACAATGGCTACTCGAGCAAACTCTGAGGAAGAGGAAAGTGATTGTACCCCTACAAGCCTTTGATTTCAGCTCACTCAAGGCTTCTACTGCGAAATCAGCCAAGAAACCCAAAACAGTTTCAAGGGTTTTGGTAGATGCTTCAGGATATAAGTTCGCAGAGATTGCCACTCCCTCAGCTGAACAAACTAGAGAGGATATAACAGCTGCTGATTATCAGGTAACCAGGGTGGCTCTAGGGAAAGTAACAACAGAAGGGGCGCAACAAGATGCAAAGGATTCCATAGACGTCCTGTGCCAAAAGTTGAAAGAAACAAAGGACAGCAGAGATGAACTTAAGAGAAAAGTGGAGCAGTTGACAGTGGTTTTGCTTAAATTCTCAAAACCCCTTGAATCCATACCACCTTCTTCTGTTCCTGTCGGATTCGATTTCTCATCAGTGCCTGCAATTGAGAAGATTGCTAAACAAGGAAGGGTGGTTGATGAATGGGTCCAAAGGTTTCTATAACAGGGGAAGGAAGTAATACAAAGCGTTGTGAAAGTTCATCAATCTGTGGGAGACATTCAGAAAGATGGAGAAAAGATGGATGAGGAGATTTCTCAAGAAATTGGACAGCTTGATTTGACTTATGAAGCTCTCCAAGTGTTAAAGAAAATACCAGCACATCTCTTGGTTGAAGAAGGTATTCTCCCTCATACGGATAAGCATTTGCAGCTGACCAAGGCCATCAGATTTAGGGTGAAGATTCTCAATGAAGCCTACGCTAAGTTGAGAGAATCAAGGGATAAACTGATTGATGGGAAAAGTGATTTAGAAGAAGAGTTGCTCAAGATTTGTTCAAAGGTGTCAGTAGGAAATTCAGGTGTACTATCAGCGAATGATCTCTTCAAACAATTCCAAGAGTCTGTTCAGCATGAATCAATGCTCGGATTTGATCTTGAAAAGATGGACCGGTTGGTAAAGATTGAGCATTCTTTGGAGGCCTTAAGAAAACTCAGCAAAGGATTGAAAAAGCTTCCCGACACTGCCAGCGATGTTCATGAAACTTGCGAAATTTGGAATGATCATTCCACTGCACCTGATGAGAACGAAATGCAAGGCATAATTCGAAAGTTCCAGGAATTTCAGAGCAAACAGTCTCAGCAGGAGGAAGAAAAAGAGGAAGGAGAAAAAGATGATGATTCGGATTAAGTCCCAACGTCCCATGTCATTTCTATTTTTAGATTGACATGTCTTTTTTATTTCCGTTTTGTCATATTTTTGATTCATACTTTGACTTGATCTCCTGCGTGAGAATCATGCAAAACTGAACTCTAGTTAACATGCTACTTTTTAGGATCTGCCCTATTTTATCTCTAGTTCCTTTTGTTATAAATAAGGGATGCCTGTGCATTCAAAAGGGTCGAGATTTTTTTTGGAATATTTAGGGGCTATTGGAAAGGAGAAAAACTTTGTGTTTTCATTCAATCATTTTGAAGAATAGGAATTGATATCGTTTTACAGACTTTGTGTTGTGGAATATATCTTACTTAAGACAGTGTTCTTATGTTCATGATCTTAAGCTATTCTTTGCATAGCATCTTAGTGTTTCTGATTATTTCGGACATTATATTTGTGATCTAAAACTCGTATGATTATTTCGTGCTCTGCGTTTACTCGAAAGAAAATACGTTTCTCCCATTTCTTTTCTATTGTGCTTCTTTCATTGTAACAGTTTCTAATCCAGTTCATTTAAGAAAGAAATACCCTTGAATCTGTGAATGTGGATTTCGGGATTTCATTCCAACCCCCAATGGTTAGATTAGTGTGAATACTGTATATATTGTTTACCGTGTTTTAGATTAGCAATAAACAGGCAGCCTCACCTGTCTTTGAGGAGGGATTTAATCCCATGTACTGTGGTTGAACCTCATATTTTGGTTTGACAAAATATCCAACCAACAGTTTTTGGCGACTCCGCTGGGGAATACGGATCTATAGTATAAAGCTTATCCTCTCGGTGTTTGGCGACTCCGTATTTGCCTTATTTTTCAACAAGATCTCCTTTCAGTTCAAGCTGGCCAGGAAGATCTTCACTCGGTCCCGCCGAGCTCAAGGTGAAATTGATCCACTCTTTGAGTTACTGCAACAGCACAATTTCAGTCTTTCTCCCAACAGCATTGTCTCTAATCGAACTAGAAGTTCTTCACCTGTTCGGAGAAACCGGATCCCTGTGGAAGGGGAAGCATCTGCAACTTGTCGTGCACTACTCTTATCTGATACTCGGATCCCTGTACGCACTCTTTTCAGAAGGATGGCAGTTCAACCTGTGCCTTGGGGTGCAGTTATTGGTCCTCTTTCCTTGACTCCTCCATTGAATGAGTTACCACGTGGATCTCGTAAAAATATTCCCAAGTTCAATGGAGATGGGAAGCAGCATCCTGACGAGCACATAGCATCTTTCTTTGTTGCATGCGGTGTTCTCGGAGTAGCCCACGAAGATGTCTCCGTCCGACTCTTCGTTGAAACGTTGCAGGGTGTAGCAGCCGAATGGTTTTATCACCTCCCGAATGCATGCATCCCAAACTGGGCTACCATGCGGACTAAGTTCGAAGCACGTTTCAAACCAGCCGAAGATTCTCATGCTTTGTTAGCTCAGCTCACTCATATGAAGAAGGAATCGCATGAACCTATGCGGGAATTCGTGGCAAAGTTCAACAAGCTGATCCGGAAGATTCCAGAAATAGATGTACCTACTCTGGAAAACCAAAAATGCTTTTTCATCAATGCTCAACCTCCTGATATAAGCTTTTTATTAAGAAGGCTGGTTATCCCAGATTTGGCTACTGCTCAGTCAATAGCTACTGAAATAGAGGATGATCTCATCTTGGCCGGAAGGATCAAGAAAGACATACCCAAACTCAAAAATCAAGGTTCTTCTCAAGGTAACACAGATCCTATGTTTCAAAAAATGGCTAATGATTTGATTGCTTTAAAGAAGCAAATGTCCCAGCAGGTGAACAATGTTCCATATCGGGATATACCTAGGCGGAATTTCAATAATAACAATGGTGCACCTGTCAGAGATAGGCCACGGTTAACTCCTGCTCAACCGAGACTAGCAATTGAAGCTCCTCCCGTCAATGCAGCAGTGGAAATACTTGATGAAGAAGATGAACCAGAAGAACAAGAATCTCACGAGGCTTTCGAAGCTTCAGGATATGCTGATGAGTCTTATGATGAGTCAGCTGGCGACTCCAGCATTGGGTATTTGGAATACGATGAAGATGAATGTGTGCCAGATGGTCAATCATTTGCTGTCTTCACTCGGTCCCAATCTCAGAATCCCAGAAAACCTCTTGAAAACACTAAGGAGAAGAATAAGGATCCTCCCATATCTATAGTTAAGAGGGGTACCCCTATTTCGGCGCAAACTGAAAGAGAGGTTACCAAAAAGGCAGCTGCTCCTTATTCTCCTTCTCCTAAGATCAGTGCCTCGGCACAAGCTCATGTAATTAGATCTGAGCCTACCATCATTCCTTCTTATACTGCTTTTGACATTATTGATCATGCAAAGAGAACCAAAATTCAAATGTCAGAGGCAGAATACCTTCAGTCGAATCCTGAACAGTTTGAAAAGCTGGCCAAGTTCATCAGGAGTAAAGCAGCCGTTCCATCACCTTCAAAAGGTCTCCTTCCAAATCCTATTCAACTTCCACCACAGAACAATCTGACCTCTACTTCTTCCTCAGGAAAGATTGAACCATTTTATTTGTCTCTACTTATAAATGGGTTTAAACTCAGCAATTGCATCATCGACTCAGGGGCCTCTGATAATGTTATGCCCGCAAAAGTGGCCCATGCCCTTGGACTTACTTTGACTAAGTCATATGGACGGTGCTATTCTATGGAAACTAAACAAGTCCCTTTGATAGGTCAAATCAAAGATGCACAGTTTGCATTTGTTGCCTTTCCTGAGAAGAGAGTGAAAATGACTATTCTGGTTGCCGATATTCCTGCAGCTTACGGTATCCTCTTGGGTAGAGGATTCTGTAAAGATGTCGGAGGAGAGATTAGTATGGATTGGACCAAAGCCAAGATCCCAGTCAAAGGGGTTCAACAGGTTCTTCATCCTGAACCACAGGCAAAGTATTTGGTGACCAAATCAGATGATCCTAAGGCTCAGATTCTTTTCGAAGATGCTAGCTTCGGGAATTATTTCATGACTTCAGAGATACCAATTGTGGATGTTGAAGAAGAAGATCCCAATGCTATTTGGACGCTCGAATTTGATGGTAGCTGCTCAGCCTCTTGGGTCAGGGGCTGGTGTTGTTCTCATATCTCCTAGCTCCGAGATTTTCCCATCAGCTTATAAGTTGCAATTTGATAATACTAACAACACGGCCGAATATGAAGCCCTGTTATTAGGATTAGAATTGGCCAGACAGAAGGGAATCAGGAATCTCAAGGTTCAGGGGGATGCGGAGCTGATTGTTAATCAGGTCAGGGGTATATATCAGGTAAAAAACGATCGGTTGAGGCATTACAGGAACAAAGTTTGGGATAGTATAGAATGCTTTGATGCATTTTCTATTAAGGCAGTTTTAAGAGATTATAATGACAAGGCTGATTCTTTGGCCGTGTCTGCATCTCTTCTTCTTCCTCATCCTCAGTTCAAGCAAGACACATACTCTATCGAGATTGTGTACCGTCCCAGTGTCCCAGATAATGCAACTCATTGGCAAGTGTTTAACGATGATCAATAGGTGTTGGCTTTCCTAGAAAAGGCTGACAATTTCAGTGAGCTATATTTTGAAGGTTCGGAATCAGCCTTTCGTGAAACTATTTCGGATCCATATCAAGAGGTTGATGGTGAATTTATCCAGCTGAAAGGCAACAAGATACCAAAAGGTCTGGTTTCCCTGGAGGGTCTATTCGACAAGCATGATCGCTTTATCCAAAACAAAAGGCAAGTTGAAGGAGCTTCTTCCTCTGAAGTAGATCAAATCAATCTAGGTTCATCTGACCAACCTCGGATGGTGAATATTGGGAAATGTTGTTCTCCTGAAGAGAAGGCGAGATTCACTTTGCTTTTGAAGAAATACATTGATGTGATGGCCTGGTCTTATGCAGATTTGAAATCCTTCAAGCCCAAAGATGTTCAGCACAGTATTCCTCTGAAGCCCGATGTGAAGCCGTATAGACAAAAGCAAAGACATTACAATCCCAAGATCTCAGGAACTATACTGGCAGAAATTCAGAAGATGTTAGATGCTAGAATTATTTTCCCAATCCATCACTCCACTTGGATTGCTAACATTGTTCCTGTCAGGAAGAAGAATGGCGAGATTCGGATCTGTGTTGACTTCCGAAACTTGAATCAGTCCTCGCTGAAGGATAACTATCCCTTGCCTATCATGGACCAGGTATTACAAACTGTTACTGGGTCAGAAATGTTATCCATGCTCGACGGATTCTCAGGGTATAATCAAGTCGAGGTAACCACAGAGGATCAACACAAGACGGCCTTCACGACCCCATGGGGTACCTTTGCTTATAGAAGGATGCCTTTCGGCTTGATCAACGCCGGAGCCACTTTTCAGAGAGCTATGGACTTGGCATTCAGAGATCTGATGGGCAAGGTCATAGTTGTGTATTTAGATGACTTGACCGTTTTCTCTAAAAAACGGAGTGATCATTATGGTCATTTAGAACAAGTACTTTTGAGATGCAGACGTCACGGGATTTCATTGAATCCTAAGAAGTCCATGTTCGGGGTAACCGAAGGAAAATTGCTGGGTCATATTGTGACTAAGGAAGGAACTAAAATTGACCCGGAAAGGGTAAAGGCTATTCAGAGCCTTACCTTGCCCACAAGTAAAACAGGAGTTCATTCTTTCTTTGGAAAGGTTAATTTTTGAGAAGATTTGTACCTGATTTCGCTGACAAAACCAAGGATATCCTTGGAATGATGAAAGGAAAAGTCCCATTCAGATGGAGTGCAGAAGGGAAGCTTTCATTTGAAGAAATCAAAAGGGCAGTTGCTTCCGCTCCTATCTTAGTATGTCTGGACTTCAAGAAAGATTTCATCATGTATAGCTATGCTTCTGCTCACACAGTGTCAGCCATCCTGATGCAGGAAAATGGGGAAGGCATTGAAGCTCCCATCGCATTCATGAGTTGTCCGTTGAAGGAGCATGAATTGAAGATGTCGCAGATTGAAAAACATGCTTATGCGGTGGTGCGAGCGGTGAAGCATTTCAGGTACTATGTGCTGAATTCCCATACTCGCGTTCTCGTTCCTGATACTGCTGTTAAATCCATTCTGACTCAACAAGAGCTGGGAAGTCAACGAGGTACCTGGATAGCTAAAGTTCAGGAGTATGATTTAGACATCAGGCCTACCAAGTTGGTACGAGGAAGGGGCCTGTGCCAATTAATTGCAGAAAATCATGCCGAAGCAGAGTATGAAGAGACTCAAGATACCTCTTCAGAGCTGCCTATGGTGCTATTCGTGAGTATGACCGATGAATGGTACACGGACATTGCTTTCTTCCTAACTTATGGTGAATGCCCTTCGCATTTAAATCAAAAGGAGAAGAGGACCGTCAAGCTGAGATCTGCAAAATACCTTTTGTGGAATAATGCAATATACAAGAGAGGTATAGATGGTGTTTTCCTGCGTTGTGTTGATAAATCACAACAGGAAAAGTTATTAGAATCATTTCATAGCCTAGCATGCAGAGGAAATTTTTCATCCTCTGTAACAGCGTATAAGATCCTACGGGCTAGGTATTATTGGCCTACTCTTTTCCAGGATTCAGCAGAATGGGTGTCTAAATGTGAAGCTTGTCAACATTTCGTTGGTCGTCCCAAGCTAGCAGCTCTTCCTCTGAAACCTGTAGTGATTGAAGAACCTTTTCGCCAATGGGGGATTGATTTTATCAGAACATTGAATCTTGCTTCCAGTGCCAGACACAACTATGTGCTGACCGCTACAGATTATTTTACCAAGTGGGTAGAAGCTGTACCAATCAAGCAAGCAACTTCTGAAGCTGTTTGCAAGTTTCTGAAAGAAAATATAATCGTCAGATTCGGTGTGCCTCATAAGATTGTAGCGTATAATGCTTATAATTTCTCATCACATGAGTTAACTGAGTTTTTCTATGGATTTGGCATCACTCTGGATCACTCATCTGATTATTATCCCCAGGGTAATGGGCAAGCTGAATCCAGCAACAAGAACCTGGTTACCATAATCAGGAAACTAGTGGATGAAAATCAAAGGACATGGCAAAAAGCATTGTATGATGCGTTGTGGGCTGATCGGATCACTCCAAAGTGAGCCATAGGGATGTCTCCTTTCCAATTGCTATACGGGATTGATGCTGAAATTCCTATCTCAGTAGAATTGCCGGCCTTGCAGTTGGAAAAAGCGGTTGAAGATGTAGCTTTTTAGAATTCTATCGAGAAGAGGGTTATGTACCTAACCAGGCTAGAAGAAGAGCGAATCAAGGTGGTTGATCGTATATCAGATCATCAGAGCAGGGTGAAGAAGATTTTCGATAAAAAATCAAAGCAGCGCAACTTCCAGATTGGAGACCTGGTGTTGCTTTGGGATAAAAGGAGAGAACAGAAAGGAATGCATGGAAAGTTTGATTCTTTATGGAAAGGACCTTTCAAGATCCACGAGTTGAATGGTGAAAATAGTTTCCTTCTATCATATCTGGATGGAGGGTTACTCCCTTTGCCTTTCAGTGGACAACATCTAAAGCTGTTCCACCATTAATGCAAGATGCTCTCTTGCATTGTACATATTTTTCTTTTTGTTGTGTGTTTGCTTTTGGTTTTCTTTCTTTCTTTCTTCGTTTTGTTTTGTTTTGGTTTTCTTCTTTTCTCCGTAGCCCAATGAATAAGACCAGAGATTCTGAGTTCTCTTCCTTTGGTATTACAAAGAAAGTCCCCAACTGGAGCCAGCTGTTATTCCCGTTTTGAGTTCATGACAAAACGATCGGATAACCCCTACGAAATTTTCGAAGTTGATTTTGCATTATGGCCTCTTTTTAAGAAAATCGGGTTTTCAGGTTTTACCAACAGCTCGACATGAGTTTTAACATGCTTTATGTCGACTGTCTTCCGAAACCCGAAACCCACCTTGTATTGAGAAAATCAGGTTTTCGGACCCCTGGCGCATCGGAACATCCATAATCCAAAACATGTTTTATGCCCCATGTTTTCCGATTCCCGAAGTCTGCTTAATCCTTTGTATCGGGTTTTCGGGGCTATGTAGCATCTAAGCACCTCATGCTTTATGCATCATGTTTTCCGAAACCCGAAACCCGAATTGCACTAAGTCCCCTCGTGTCGGGTTTTCGGACCTCCCAAACATGCTGACATGGCATTCATGCCGAGTGGTCGGTGAGTTGGCACGTGCCGAGCTGAAGTGTATTAATTACCAATTTTCTTATAAATACGCGGATTTCCACGTCATTCTTACCATTCGTATTTTTAATTCGTGGAATTTTTGTGCGTGCTCTTCCGTTTTCAAAACCTGAAAACTCACCTTGCTCGATTGGATCGTCTGTTTTCGATCTTACATTTCTCGAATTGAAGGTATTTTTCTTTCCCTTCTTTATTCTTGGTTTTTATGGATCGATTGAGCGTATTTTATTCCCAATTTCTTACCGGGTGTTGAAGGTTTTCTTTCCTTCTTCTTTCTGTGTTGCTTTGGAAAGGGTTTTAGGTTTTTAGGGTTTATCTCTTCTGAACTATCACTTGGTTCTATTCTCTTGAAGTTTTCAATTATATGCATGATGCATGAATAACAAAAGGAGATTGTATATTTGGAATTCAAAGAAAAACCCTGTTTTTGCTTCTCGGGTTTTGAAGATTGTTTTGCAGAGTCAAAGGCCCGAAGTATATTGGAATTTTGAAGTGTCGGGGTTTCTCAAAGTTCCGACATCAAAAGCAAGTGCCGGGTATCTCCGAGTTCCCGTCATCAACGCAAGTGTCGGGCTTTACCAAAGTTCCGACATATCAAACTTGTCAGGTTCTCAAGGTTTTCTGACATCCTCCTCAGTGTGTCGGACTCTTCTATTCTTCCGGCATATTCAGTCGATCAGGATTTTCAGTGTGGATAACATCTCCTAAGTTTCAAGCCTTTCTCCCTCCAAAATTCTTCATGTCGGACCGTGGTCCATCTCAGGAGAAGGCCGAGAAATCTAGCAGGATGAAGTACAAATTCAAGAAGCCAGAATCTCCATCATATATTGATTGCAATTATGATATCAGGGACACTGAACTTGGCAATATAGATATGGATGACTTCTGGAATAGGGTGAAGAGTTCCTCTCAAACCCCATGGATGACAGCTTTAGCTAACAGTGGCTTGCCCCTTGCAACAGGATTTCCCGTGTCCACCCAATGTCCAGAATTTGTTTTGGCTTGTGCATCTAGTTATGACTCGGCCTCTCATTCCGTGAAGAGCCAGGCTAGTGAGGTAGTGATCAGGCAAGATGGAGCATATTTTGATGATCTTATAAAACTACCTAATTTCGAAGAGTATGGGGACCTGAACATCAAGTCGGCTCAGAAGGCCTGGGATAGTAATCAGGAAGACTGCATTAAGGATGTCAACAAGAAGTTCCTGGTCAAGGCTAAACCAGCAGTATCTAGATTTCCAACGACTATCCCCAGATGTGATTTCATACAAGAAATTAATGATATTATCACCCTGCTGAGCCGGGTTTTTGGCTTGCCTGAATCAAATGTATTTCATGGATGGATGTATCAGTTTATGGTCACCATCAAGAAGAATCAGCAAGGGATTGACTGGGGGACCCTTATCAGCAATGAAATTGATTCTCAGATGACGACGGTCTTATCGACTGGAAAGTTTTATATGTTTTCATATGTGGCTTACGTAGCAGCCGGGATGAGGAACTATCCTCGGCTGGATACTAAGGGAAGTAGAATGACAAACCCAGTTTATAAATATTTCCCTCAAATAACAAAGAAGGGGTCCAAAGAACATTTTAGAAGGGTAAATGATGCCTTCTTCTACGAGAATATCTGCCGGCTGAACCCAGGGTTAAGAAAGACAAGAGTCTCAGATGAGGCTTGGACTGAAGTATCCAAATGGGGGTGTATCTTCTTGCAATTCAAGAAGTTTACATATCTTCGAACAGTCATGTACTCGGGATAGCCTTTCCGTCTGCCTCGCTATCCAGGGGATAGATTGATATTGATAGAATTGGTCAGACAGCTGTTGGATTTTCACAAATTCCAACAAAGCAAGCATAAGGCAGCTGTATCCTTCCCAATTTCTATCGAAAGATATACTTGCTCGACAGTAGCAAAGGCCAAAAATGTTGAATGCAAACTTCAGGAAAAATTGAAAAAGCATATGAAGTCTCGGGATGGTTTTGACATCCGAGGAGTGCTTAGAGCCTATGGAGGCCAACATCTGCACAGGCCTGACATTGAGGATATATGGGTTGATCTGCGTAACGAAGTTGCGGTTCGTAGAAAAGATAATAGTAGGTTGACTATTGATGAGATTCAGACGCTGGAGCTTTCTGATTTGCCAGATGGCACGACTGACAATGAAAGTGTGTTGGATATTTCCTATGATGGGCTTAATGAGGATCAATACGTTTTCCCACCTATTGATTGCTCAGCCAGCGAAAAAGCCTCTATTACAGATAGGTCGGCTCTCATTCTTGCTCGCACCAAAAAATGGCTCTCCTCTTGGGGAATGAATTTTAAAGATGACAAGTTTCCAAAGTTAGCTACTTCAGAGGCGGGGCCCTCCGAAAAGGAAAAGGACAGAAAGTCTTCTAAGGTGCCTATAAAGGTCAAGATTGTCAAAAAGAGGAAAGAAAGAGAAATCTCTTCAACTGTCTCTCCTGTAGAAACGGTGAATGTGCCAGAATCACCAAAACCACCAGAAATAGGAGAAATTAATTTGGAGGAAGGAGGAAGCCAGCTCCTGACTTCATCATTTGTTGATTATCAAACTGAAGAAACTTTGTCTCTTGCATCCTAGGCTTTGGAAACTAAATCTGTGCCTCCCCCTCAACAACCACTCCAACCTCCTCACTCCCCATCCACTTCTTCAGGTATGGCCGGTATTTTCTCTGGACTCTCACCCCTCTCTGTTGGAACCCAAGTGATCACCAGCACGCCCCAACCTGTACCTCTCTTTGTTGCATCTACTACCACGTTGGCTACTGTCCCCCCTCCAATAGTAGAATCTTCTCCCCTTGAGAGTAGAATACTAGTTACTACAACATTGGAAATTTCCTCTTATACGCCACAATGGCTACTCGAGCAAACTCTGAGGAAGAGGAAAGTGATTGTACCCCTACAAGCCTTTGATTTCAGCTCACTCAAGGCTTCTACTGCGAAATCAGCCAAGAAACCCAAAACAGTTTCAAGGGTTTTGGTAGATGCTTCAGGATATAAGTTCGCAGAGATTGCCACTCCCTCAGCTGAACAAACTAGAGAGGATATAACAGCTGCTGATTATCAGGTAACCAGGGTGGCTCTAGGGAAAGTAACAGCAGAAGGGGCGCAACAAGATACAAAGGATTCCATAGACGTCCTATGCCAAAAGTTGAAAGAAACAAAGGACAGCAGAGATGAACTTAAGAGAAAAGTGGAGCAGTTGACAGAGGTTTTGCTTAAATTCTCAAAACCCCTTGAATCCATACCACCTTCTTCTGTTCCTGTCGGATTCGATTTCTCATCAGTGCCTGCAATTGAGAAGATTGCTAAACAAGGAAGGGTGGTTGATGAATGGGTCCAAAGGTTGCTCCAACAGGGGAAGGAAGTAATACAAAGCATTGTGAAAGTTCATCAATCTGTGGGAGACATTCAGAAAGATGGAGAAAAGATGGATGAGGAGATTTCTCAAGAAATTGGACAGCTTGATTTGACTTATGAAGCTCTCCAAGTGTTAAAGCAAATACCAGCACATCTCTTGGTCGAAGAAGGTATTCTCCCTCATACGGATAAGCATTTCCAGCTGACCAAGGCCATCAGATTTAGGGTGAAGATTCTCAACGAAGCCTACGCTAAGTTGAGAGAATCAAGGGATAAATTGATTGATGGGAAAAGTGATTTAGAAGAAGAGTTGCTCAAGATTTGTTCAAAGGTGTCAGTAGGAAATTCAGGTGTACTATCAGCGGATGATCTCTTCAAACAATTCCAAGAGTCTGTTCAGCATGAATCAATGCTCGGATTTGATCTTGAAAAGATGGACCGGTTGGTAAAGATTGAGCATTCTTTGGAGGCCTTAAGAAAACTCAGCAAAGGATTGAAAAAGCTTCCCGGCACTGCCAGCGATGTTCATGAAACTTGCGAAATTTGGAATGATCATTCCACTGCACCTGATGAGAATGAAATACAAGGCATAATTCGAAAGGTCCAGGAATTTTAGAGCAAACAGTCTCAGCAGGAGGAAGAAAAAGAGGAAGGATAAAAATATGATGATTCGGATTAAGTCCCAACGTCCCATGTCATTTCTATTTTTAGATTGACATGTCTTTTTTATTTCCGTTTTGTCATATTTTTGATTCATACTTTGACTTGATCTCCTGCGTGAGAATCATGCAAAACTGAACTCTAGTTAACATGCTACTTTTTAGGATCTTCCCTATTTTATCTCTAGTTCCTTTTGTTATAAATAAGGGATGCCTGTACATTCAAAAGGGTCGAGATTTTTTTTGGAATATTTAGGGGCTATTGGAAAGGAGAAAAACTTTGTGTTTTCATTCAATCATTTTGAAGAATAGGAATTGATATCGTTTTACAGACTTTGTGTTGTGGAATATATCTTACTTAAGACAATGTTCTTATGTTCATGATCTTAAGCTATTCTTTGCATAGCATCTTAGTGTTTCTGATTATTTCGGACATTATATTTGTGATCTAAAACTCGTATGATTATTTCGTGCTCTGCGTTTACTCGAAAGAAAATACGTTTCTCCCATTCTTTTTTATTGTGCTTCTTTCATTGTAACAGTTTCTAATCCAGTTCATTTAAGAAAGAAATACCCTTGAATCTGTGAATGTGGATTTCGGGATTTCATTCCAACCCCCAATGGCTAGATTAGTGTGAATACTGTATATATTGTTTACCGTGTTTTAGATTAGCAATAAACAGGCAGCCTCACCTGTCTTTGAGGAGGGATTTAATCCCATGTACTGTGGTTGAACCTCATATTTTGGTTTGACAAAATATCCAACCAACAAGATCCTAACCCTTCTCTTTTCATCTCAGCGTACATTCGGGATATTCAGGTACGTCGTGTTATGATTGACGGGGGCGCTAGCCTAAACATCATCTCTTCAAAAGCCTTCCAACAAATGAATATCCCTTCTAGTTGCATGTGTGCCAACCCCATCATGTTGTGATCATTCAATGATGCTATTACTTCTACTTTAGGCACCGTGATCCTTAACATTCATGTAGGACCACGTACTTTACCCGAACTCTTCTATGTCCTTGAGGGAGAGTTCTAATACAATATGTTGTTAGACCGCCCTTGGATCCGGGCTATGGGATGCATTCCCTCCACCTTACATAGATGCATAAAATTTGAGTATGAGGGGATGTCCTACAGCGTAAAAGCTGATCCTCCCCCCTTCAAAACTTGCAATATGTTGTATCGCCCTAATGATGTGCTTGTACCAGTCAAGACACCCATTCATCCAACCTAGCCATCCACTTCCAACGCACCTACACCTTCAGCTAATGAAACCACCGTTACAAATATTACTTCCTTTCCCTTAGATAACATCCCAACCTCTGACCCCTTAGTAGATGTTTTTCAACGCCTTACGCTGGGGGAGTACCACCTATATAACGTTAGTTCTTTCCATACCCCGCAGGAGTACGGACAGTTACATGCACATCCCACCTACGACCATCGCGTGGGGGAGGTAATCTCTTACAGACCACCCCATTGCCGCACCAACCTAACGTATGGGGGTGTTGACGCATCCTCCATTACCCCTGAACCTCCTCTTGGTGTGGTTCCCTTCCAATCTGATTTTCTATACTTGACAAATCGTCGTTTTGCCCTCACCTTCTTGACTCGCTGTGCTTGGAAAGGATTTGGTTTTGGTCTTTATGAATAAGGCCGATATACACTCATTCCCATGACTACACGCAAACAAAATGATCGCAATGGTCTCAGTTTTCCTGAAACACCTACACCGGAGAAATCTCGTGTCAATTGTATCTTGGAAGAAGATGACATCACCCCTACCAAACCATCATCACCCACTTTTCCATCATCACCCATAGAGTCGATAGACCCTGAATCTATCCCTCCTAACTTTTTTTTTTCATAAATGCTATCTTCATAGGTCCTCTCACTTATCAACGCTATAATGAGGACCCATCTTCTCTTCCCCTTCTGTATCTAGACATGATCGAAGAGGATTCACCTTCGATTAATGTTGTTGAGTGCCAGGATGACGACTTCATCCTCACTTACCTTGGTGCGGATGACTCCTATATTCAACGTGCCTTACCATCTGAAACTCAAACCATGTTGAATGAGTCGACTATAGAAATCAACATCCACATAGAGGAGGATCCTCACATTGTGAAGATTGGACAATCCCTTAAAACAACAGAACAAGCCACCTTTACTACCTTTCTCCGTACCCGCAACCAAGTTTTCGCTTGGTCCTATGCTGACATGCCAGGAATTGATCCTACCATTTCTGTCCATAACATCACCCTAAACCCCGGTTCCAAACCAGTCAAACAAAAACTGAGAAAAATACATCCACGCATTGCCCTCTTGGTCAAAGAAGAGCTCCAACGACTTCTTTTCGTTTCCTTCATCTTTCCTATTGACTATCCTCAATGGATTTCTAACATCGTACCTGTCACTAAAGTGATGGGGGGACTTCAGATATGCATGGATTTCCGAGACCTTAACCTCGCTTGCCCTAAGGATGACTTCCCCCACCCAATTATTGATCAACTTGTTGATCTCACTGCAGGCCATGAAATGCTTTCTCTCATGGATGGCTTTTGGGGATATAATTAAATTTTGGTAGCCCTAGCCGATCAACATAAAACTGCCTTCATAACTCCTTGGGGAACCTTCTGTTATCGTGTCATGCCATTTGGCCTTAAAAATGTTGGTGTTACCTATCAGTGGGCTATGACTTACATTTTTCATGACATTATGCACACTATCCTTGAGGATTATGTCGATGATTTTCTTGGCAAATCTAAACATCGCAATGAACATCTCGATGTTTTAACCATTATTTTCAATCACCTGTTGCAATATTCAGTCCGGCTTCAACCAAAGAAATGTGTCTTTGGTGTTCTTTCAGGAAAACTTCTTGGCTTTATCATCTCTTTGCATGGCATTGAGGTCGATCCATCTAAAGTCAAAGCTATCCTAGAAATGCCCCCACCCAAAAACCTCAAAAAATTGCGTAGTTTGTAGGGTAAACTTCAATCCATCCGGCGTTTCATCTCCCAACTCTCGGATCGATGTCAACCTTTCCATCACCTTCTTAAAAAGGACATTGCCTTTCAATGGAGTGAAGAGTGTCACCAAGCCTTTGAAGCTCTCAAATCCTATCTCTTGCAGCCACCCATGCTTATTCCACCTCAGGACGATCACCCTTTCTACGTTTACCTTTCTGCCACTGACCACGTTGTAGGGGCCATGCTTACACATCATGACTCTGAGAACCGCAAACAAGCCGTTTATTATATAAGTCGTACTTTGGTAGATTATGAGACTCGGTATACACATGTAGAAAAGTTGTGCCTAGCCCTATCATTTGTGGCCACCAAACTCCGACACTACCTTCTGAATCAAAAAACTTTTTTCATCACTAACATGGACCCCATCCATTATATGTATGCCAAACCTCATCTAAACCAACGCATCGCCCGATGGCTTATGCTCCTCACCGACCTCTACCTTGAGTTTTTCCACCAGAAATCAATCAAAGGACAAACCATCACAGACCAACTTGCATAAGCCCCTTTACCTAGGGAACAATTTACCAATTTTACTTTCCCCGACAAACTCATCGCCGCTCTTTCACTCAGTGAGGAGTCATATCCAATCAACCTCTTCTTCGGTGGATCCAAATGCCAATGTAGCGGAGGAGCCGGCGTTGTTCTCATTCCTCTCGACGCTGAGCCTATGCCTCTCTCATTCCGACTCGATTTCCCCTGCACTAATAATACAGCGGAATACTAGGCCCTTATTCTGGGTCTCTAGGCTGCGTTACACTTAGGTGTCAAATCTATCAATATTTTTGGCGACTCTCAATTGGTAGTCAATCAAGTTATGGGCATCTACCAATGCAAAAATGTGTAACTTCAAAAGTATAAACACTACGTGGATTCACTTCTAGCCTTATTTACTCACTATTTTATCCAAACCATTCCCCGCTCCACTAAAAAATTTGCGGATACTATGGCTTGCTTAGCCTCGCAAATTCCAGCTTCATCAACTGACTCTGACATTTTTGTCTTGGTCCAACAACTCTTTGCCCCATCTTACTCAACCCTAGTTGTTTGTATGATAAATAATGTGTCTGCTAATTTGCGGGATACCTGGTATCGCCAATTTCACGACTACCTTACAACCTCTGTTCTCCCATCTGACCTTACTAGTACCGAAAAATGTGCTTTTATTAAACGTGCTTCTTGTTATGTTGTTATGGGGGGATTCCTTTATAAACGTGGCTTTGATGGCATCCTCCTTCAATGTCTCACCGACGCGGAGGTCACCTATACCATCCAACAGGTCCATGACGGAATTTGTGGTGGACATTTTAGCGGCCTTGCTATGGCCAAATGAATCCTTCGCCTAGGTTATTATTGGCCTAGTCTAAATAACGATTGCTACGAATATGTTAAGCATTGTGTTATGTGTCAACAACATGCCAACCTTCAACATACTCCTAGCCACCCGCTACAGGTCGCCCGAGATCTTTGGCCTTTCTCACAATGGGGTTTAGACCTTATTGGTGAGATTCATCTGTCTACTTCGCAACGTCACCGATGGATAATCACAGCAACCAAATATTACACAAAATGGGTGGAGGCTATTCGGCTCATTTCAATTAAAAAAGAAAAAATTGTAGAGTTCATTAACCACCACATTATCTGTCGTTTTAGTGTTCCTCATCGCCTGATAACGGATAATGGAAAATCTTTCAAAAATAAGTTGTTGCAAGACCTTTGTGACAACTTTGGTATCAAACTTAGCTTCTCCTCACCCTACTCTCCACAAGCAAATGGACAAGCTGAATCTTCTAATAAAACCCTAACCAAAATCCTTATGAAAGTTGTCAATGAGTCTGGAAGAAATTGGCATGATCACATCCCCTTCGCCCTCTAGGCTTATCGTACTAGCATTCGTACCTCCACTAATGCCACACCTTTTTCTTTGGTATATGGTACCGAGGCTGTCTTGCCTCTCGAAATACAAATACCCTCCCTCAGAATATCTCTTCAGGATATTCTTACCAACGATGATTTCCACCAAGAGCGGTTAGCCCAATTGGAGCTTCTTGACGAGCGTCATCTTACGGCTCTTGATCACCTTCAAATCTATCAAAAAAGTATTAAGTGTGCTTATGATAAGTGAATTCATGAGCGTACCTTTAAGGTTGGTGATCTTTTACTCAAAGAGAATTAACATGTAACCAAACTAGAAAAGAGCAAACATGGAAAATTTTCTCCCAATTGGATTGGGCCTTACATAATCACTCACACTTATGGATCAGGCACTTATCGTTTAGCTTCGCTTAACGGTAAACCTGAGCCTGAACCCCTTAATGCCTTGCATCTTCAACCTTTCTACTATTGAATTTAGTGTTATATCACTTCTTATCTACTTACTGCTCATCCCTTGAGCTCCTTCACCACCACCATACACATTGTTTCCTACATCTCAAAATAAAATCAAGCTCGCATGGTTTGATTCCCATCTTCCCTTTATGATGCCTTCCCCTTTTTCGTCTAGTCCATGACTTCAAAGTCTTAAAATGACACATTCTTAACTAAATGCTTATGGGATTTTCTTGAGTCAAACTTCCTACAAAACTAGATGCTTCATGCAAAACAGACATCTAGATCTCTAAATTATACATAGACTGCTCCCTTGAAGGACAGCTATATGCCAAACTTCTTGCTACTATTATATATAGACTGCTCCCCTGAAGGATAGCTATACACAAATGCCACATCTGCTACTATAAATAGACTGCTCCCTTGAAGGACAGCTATACACAGTCATCCTTTATCAGAAGCTTCTCGCATTGATCAGCTTCGTGAAGACCTCAAGAATAATACAATCAATATCCCTTGTAGACTTCCCGCATCGATCATTCTATATTAAGTAAAATAAAAGCCTCATTCAAAAGTACTTTTGAGTCATGGACTTGTCTATCTAGGTTAGGTTCTCTTTCGTCAGAACACTCACTTTGTAATAAGTTCTCCGTACCACAGCTATACCATCCACCTCACCTCACCATTTGTTTAAACTCAAGGGACGTGACGTACAATCGATATATTGTGATCATACAACTCTTTTCACCTATTGACTTCTCGTCTATGCACGGTACCTAGGGGTTCAAGCTGATTCTACGTTATTATGTGGTTTGTTTAGCTCTTTTCACCTATGGAACACTCTTTCCTCTTTGCCTCGCATCTAGGATTATGTGTTGATCTTAATCAGGACATGGTTCCCTACCACTTGGGTACGATAACTTTCGCTTCCCTTATACCTTTTACAATATCACCAATTCATTACCAACACCAACAACATTACCCTACCAATATCAATATCAATATTTTTTTTTACCAACCAACAAAATTGCCTGAATTCACCTCTCCCTGATCCTAAGGGAGAACTACATCGGTCTAAGGCCCTTCCTTGCTTTATGCAATGGGCTATGTAGGCAGCACTTAGGAGACATGGGGTCTCCCAAGGTTAGCTCGACCATCCCCTACCATACCCTATCATGTGTTGTAAATATAAATATTTTTTGTGTATTTCTATTTGCCAACATTCATCTTTATCATTTTTTTCAAAACAAACAAAAACAACATTTAAAACACAACCATTCTTATTATTATCATCACTCAAAACCACTTACATATTTAGTTTTATTTTAGATGTTAAAAAAATACATCTTCTCTATCATCGACTCGCAGGTTGGCATCCTTATTTATTCTTATATTCCTATGAAATTCACTTAGACTCTTGCACCTCCTCCCGAATCAGGTGGTGATCGTGATCGTCGATGCCCCTCAGTGGGCCTCTCCATCCTCAAAGGTGCCACTGCCATTGGTTCCTCCCATTGATCCGCCAACATCTCCTGTAACATACGAATATGTCCTCTCGCGTGGAGGAATCTTGCCTCCAGTCTCTCCACTCGTAACTGTGAAGCCTCTAACAATCCCATTGTCTCATTCACCTGTGTTTGAAGCTGTCGAGCCAAATCCTGCAGACGATCTCTCTCCGCTGTAATCACAACTATGTCAGGGCACTCACGTGCACCTCGCAGCTCTGCTACCCACCATACTCTATATGCCTCTATCGTTCCCGCATCCATCACCCTACGATCGGCTGCTATCTCTTCTAGCCCTTCTGGAGGTATAGGCCGGGGAGGTGAAAATGCTGCCTCGGCGTCGATCCTCATGTATGGTCTATATGTCATAGGAATATCCTGAACGAACCCAAATTGTCGCTAGACGCGATCTAGAGGAATCCTCTCGTACTCACCTGGCCTATGCCCTGCGATCCACCTCAATTGCTCTACACCCCTCAACTCCTCAGCTATGTGCTCTTTCACCATATAGTTCCCGTATGGCCTCCAACAAATATCCGCAATCGTCACCATCTCCCATACCTGTCTATAATACTCGAGGTCATCTATCATGGCCTGGGATCTCGCTTCTTGTTTTGTCTGGACCCATCATCTGAATCCCAACCTTTGCACTCCTGCCTCTCCCAACTCAATGGGTCGGCCTATTGGATGCACACAAACAATATGCTCATAGGCCCAACAATGTAATAAGTACGAACAATCCAGTGTCGTCCTGTGTTTTCGCTTGTAGGCCCATAAACCCCTATATAACTCTGCCAGATATGCGGGTGCCCATGCAAATGTCACGCTCATTTCTATCATTTCCCAAATAACACTCATCAATGCTTTGGGAAATCTTCCACCCTCCGCCCTCGGTAATGCATAATACCCCACCACTATCATGAATAGCATGGCCAACCTTGTTTCCTCAGGATGTGTTGCATACATTGTACCATAAGTAAATGATAAACCTCGCTGTGTCAAATCTCATGCAGCTGACCCAAATACTACTGTTATCGCTGCCCGCCCCACGCTGGGCAATGCCTGATACACGGTTTTTCCTATCATTGGGAGTCTCAAAATACAGAACACATCTTCCAATGTCATTGTCATCTCCCTTGTTGGCAAATAGAAGGTATTCTTCTCTGGATTTCATCTCTCAATCAACGCCTGCAACATAGCATGCTTACGTGCGATTCGTGAATAATAGCATATTCCACTTAACCCAAACTAATTTATCAATGCCCAATCCGCTGGTGTTACATCCGCTTGGATTCGTGACAACAACGCTGGCACAGTATCATTCATCCTAAACCTTGCTTCTACCTGCATACATCAAAACGACACACGATTATTCAAAAGAACAAATCTATACGGGTTTTTCTTAAAATCTGGAAACCCTTACAGTGACTGATAGTGGTTATGCATAATCGATACTGGTTTTCTAACCGATACCGGTTACTTAAAAATGATACCGGTCACTGTCAAAATATACCTACCCTGCTTAAAGCATCCACCTACGATAATTATTTTGCCCGTTTACTCCTATTTATACCTAACAACATACATGCCCACCATATTTACCAACCCCGTAGCACTCATACCATCCCCAACCCTTGCCTATCACCTTTTTTCTAATCCTTACCCACTTACACTTCTTTCATCCTATTTACAAACACATGCAAGAATCAAATTACAACAAAACAATTTACCGCTCCGGATGTAGCAGCTTGGGGCAGAACATGTCTTGCCCCGCGTCCCTGCCTGCTGGATGCTTCTCCTCATTCAGCCATGTTCACCAACCTCTTCAAATATAACTTGTCTTTCTGCCTTCTAAATCTCAGCTCACGCTCACTTCACTTGTCTCTTTTCTCCTTATCACTCAAATTCTTTCATGTAATTACCTGTAGCAATTTTCAAACAGCGTCGCATTCACATATTTAACATGTTTCATGACTCTAAAAATAAGAATGCTAAAATAAGAACTTAAGTTGCCAACCCAGCAGTTCTATTTTTTAGGAAAATCATTCTTGCATAACCGATATCGGTTACATGACCGATAGCGTTCATACATCTACCGACATAGGTTACATAACCGATATCGGTCACGCCCAACTTGTTGCTTAAACCTAAGCCTTTTCTTTTTTTCTTCATTTTTTTGCAAATATTTGTGGGCGCCCGTCCCTTTTACCTACACCTACGTCAACTTCACAGGAAGCAACCCACTTGCTCTCAATGCACAACATCCAGTTCCTATTGCAGCCTTGAAGAACATTCCCTACTTCACGGAGAAAATCAGACTACTCCAGGTGATCATGTTAAAGATATTGCTAACCTTTGTGCAATCCATGAAATCAATGAAATGCAAGTGGCTGTCAAGTTACTGGCATCTTCCTTCAAGGGTAAAGCATTGCAATGGTTTAGGAGCCTTGGAGCTGGTTCTATCACAAACTGGAATCAGCTGTGTATTGCACTTCATGAGCAATTTGGAGAGAAGGGAGACAACTTGTCTCTTTTGGAGCAGCTGACAACTATCAAGAGAGCCCCCAACGAGTAGCTGACTGACTTCAACTTCAGATTTCAAAGGTCTTGGGATAGGATTCCAGTGGCAGTCAGGCCAACAGCAGAAGGTGCTTTTCTATATTACCTTAAAGCTTTGAATTCTGATATTTCTATGTTAATTCAATCTATGGGAGGCACAACCTTACCTATGGCTTATAGCATTGCCATTAGAGCTGAAAACTGTCTTATTCAAGCTGGTAAACTGGCTTCTAGGACTCCCATGCCCTTGTATCCAAACTTAGAAAATCCAAGCACTAGTCAAGCACCCACTTTGGCTCCTGTTCCCACCCCTAGAAATCAAAGTTCAAGTGAAACTTCTACTTCATCCTCTAGTGCTTCAAATGAACTCCAAGAGGTCATGAAACAGTTGCAAAATTTGGGAAATGAGCTGGTTACTATCAAAAGAGCAGCAAGCCCAAAGTTTTGCTAGACCGTATCACCCTCAAGCTCAGCCTACTAGGCTAGCCCCCATACCAACCAAAATAGGTCACCAAATCCAGGCTGCAAATCAAAATCAAAGCCAAGTAAGGCCTCCCGCTAATAGACCATTTCAGCCCTATAACCCCAATGTTGTATCTGCTTCTAAAGCATTAGTGCCAGTCCAAAATAACATGGCCCAAGAATATGATTGGTGTTTTTCCCATGTAGTCAGCCCACATAACCAATCAATGTGCTTTCAATGGTGCATTAAATCAAGCTCTGATGGTGCAACTACTGTGGTGGGGGGTGCAAGAGTCCAGCCAAGGAAAATCAGCATCAACAACAAGAAACCTCAGCAAGGACAACATCTCCGAATGAACACCTACTTGTCAAATTGGCAAGCTGAAGATTTCTGTGGTATGAATCAAATACCAGTTTCTCAAGTGTTGCAGCCAACACAAGGTCAAAGAGGAGGAATTTGGGTGAAGAACAAGCCATTAGCCCCAAGCCAATCCACAACCTTCCTATCACTCCACAATGTTGGCAAAGCAAAATGTAGTTCCAAACATGCAAGGAGCACCCAAAACAGCCCCTAAACCAACTCAAATGCCAGTTGTTTGCTGCCCATGTGCAAGGAAGTGAATGTGCAAGCTAAGGGACAGCAAAGGGATGCTTCATCCCCATTCAGTATCATTGATCAGATGAAGAAGACAAATGTCAACATATCAATGTGGGAATCACTATCCATCCCAGGCCAAAGAGATTTGCTACAAGCTGCCATGAAGGACTGGTCAACTTCAAATCAACAGGTCCAAATGCAAGACAAAGGTACTCACAAATGCTGCCCAGCCTGAAGGAAATCATGGAGGACAACAAGGTAAAATGTTGAAGCCCCCTCCTTTTATGTTTCATTGATCATAGGAGACAAGTTGGTACATAATTGCATGATTGACTCTGGGGCAAGTAGTTCAGTAATGCCCAAGCAAATATGATCAGCTAGGGCTTCAATATGAAGTCATATCTAAAGGGGTAGTGCAATTAGATGGGACAGCAGTGACAACGCAATGGTAGGAGTGATTAAAACTTTGAATCTTACCTTGCATGCATGCCCCAACGTTACCATTTTGCAAGATGTGTCAGTGATAGATTTGCCACCACTCTTTGCCCTATGCTTATCAAGGGATTTCACAGCCAAAATTGGAGGCTACTTATCTGTTGATTGGTCACACATGTTGTTCAGAACAAGATATGGTACTAAGGTCACAATCAAATCCGAACCAATTGCAAACTTTCATATTGAGCCTCATACTCCAAGCCAAATCAATGCCAATTGTTCAGCATTTGATCAAGAAGATTATCCAAGCACAAATGAAGCTGACACCAAAGTTGGAAGCATTCCAGATCTAACTCTTGATGAATGGGCAAACAAGGTGCATACTTTTGATCCTTATCAAGAAGTAGAAGAATCTGAGCTAGGAGTCTATTGCATACGTGAAGAAAATCATCCCATTCCTAGCATCACCAAGCCAAACCACAAGGATGATAATGAGGTATGGCAGCTGTTTTTTGATGGATCAAGGAGTAGGCAAGGTGCAGGAGGAGGAGCTATGCTTGTTTCACCTCAAGGCATCAAATATTATTCAGCTTTTCATTTCCATTTTTCTTGTTCAAACAACACGGCTGAATACGAAGCATTGATTCATGGACTTCATTGGGCCGAGAAAAAGGGCATAAAGAACTTGTAGGTGTTCGGAGATAGCGTGCTAATCATCAATCAAGTCAGGAGACAACATGCTACAAAGAATGACCTGTTGAAGAACTACAAAAATAGGGTATGGGACCTCATTGAGGATTTCGAAGCTTTCAACATCGTGTCCATACCCAGGAAGAAAAATGAATCCGCGGATAGGCTCGCAGCTGTTGGAGCAATGTTTGATGTGGTTGACAACATCAAAAGGGGAAAAACACAGCCACATATCCATGTGATTGTGAGGCCAGCAGTTCCAGATAATAACACAAGCTGGCAGGTGTTTGAGAACAATCAACAGATCGTCAATTTCTTACAAGAAGAGGCTGAATTCTCAGCTAGGAATCAGGACAGATTAGAGTAGCAGTATGGGGATCAAGTAGTGCAGCTGCGGACAAACAAGCTTCCCAAGGGTTTAGTAACATTGGAGTCTATCTTCAACCCTAACGACCAATTCCGTAAGGAAAAGGCTAACATACAGGTCAAGAGAGAAGATTCAAAGCCAATTCTGGTTGGGGAAGGCAAAACACTTCAAATTGGTAAAGTGGCCACTGAGCAGGAAAAATCAGATTTCATACAGCTTTGCCAAGAATTTCCAGATGTCTTCGTTTGGAGCTATGAAGACTTGAGAGGATTCGATCCGAAGTTGGCACAACATACCATAGAATTGGATCAGATGCTAAGCCCATCAGGCAAAAGCAGAGACCAGTCAACCCTCATATTGAACCTTTAATGAAGGCAAGAGCAAGGACCTTCCAGGAAGGGGACCTAGTCCTGAAATGGGATGCAGATCGGGCAAAACCAGGAAGGCATTCCAAGTTTGATGCCATTTAGAGTGGCCCCTACATGGTCACGGGATGTAAAAGTAACAATGCCTTCCAATTGTCTACATTGGATGGAGAAGAACTCCCGATTCCGGTTAACGGAATCTATCTTAAACATTGATACTAAAAGGAAAAGGTTTATCCTTGTAAATATTAGATTAGTTTTCAATTCCTCTAAGTGTGTATGCACATTGTCTTGTTGTAGTTAGGTTTCTTTTTCCCTAAGTGCTCTGGCACAGGTTTTGCTGCTCTCAAGTTGTTTTCTACAGTTCAACATGCTCTCGAAGAAGGAGTTGCGATACCAGGCTCGGGATCAGAGATCAAGTTGGTTTCAGGTTATTACTTATGACTCCATGCCCAATGGATTGCTAAAAGGCCATTGATCTTCTACCTAGCAGGTAGGTGATCCCGTTGAGTCGCCAAATTGTTGTAAATATCTCCCCCCCGGTAGATATAGACAAACAGAAGAATATAGAAATCAAAGAAGCTC
>JAHRHJ020001110.1:0-33594 GCA_019776745.2 Taxus chinensis | reverse complement strand
AATACGCTCCCTCCCACTCCACACTCCCCTCCATGTTAAAAAAGTGATAAAATAAAATTATTTGATTTCATTAAAAATACATTAAAACACTTTTATTACTACTACAAAGTTATAAAATCCTTATGTTCAAAAACCGTGATAAAATATAATTATTTGATTGCATTAAAAATACATTAACACTTTTATTACAACTACAAAGTAATAAATGCCTTAAGAAAACACTTTTATTACTTTTGCAAAGTAATAAAATCCCTATTAGATTGCATTAAAAATACATTAAAACACTTTTATTACTACTACAAAGTAATAAAAGTCTTATGGTTAATAATTAATTAAATTAAATTACTACTAATACAAAATGAATTATGTCCTCCCTCGCCCTTCCATTTCTTCTTTCCGTACATCCTTTCATTATTTACGTTCCTTCTTTACATCTTTGTATCCTTTCTTCCATCCTTATGGCCTTCCCCTTCGTTACCTCCTTCAATTCTTTCCCTGTTTTCCTCCTTACATCTCTTTATCCTTTGTTCCATCCTTCCCCTTTGTGTCTCCCTCCATGTGAAAAGAACGTGATAAAATAAAATAATTTGATTGCATTAAAAATACATTAAAACACTTTTATTACTCCTACAAAGTAATAAAAGTCTAATGGTTAATAATTAATTAAATTAAATTATTACTACTACAAAGTGTATTAAGTTTTAAAAATCACTAATAAATAATTAATCGTTTAATAATATTATTGTAACAATTATTAGTCTTATTACAAAATATATGATTTAAAATGTTGAAATAACAAAAGTCTAATGGTTAATAATTAATTAAATTAAATTATTACTACTACAAAGTGTATTAAGTTTTAAAAATCACTAATAAATAATTAATCGTTTAATAATATTATTGTAACAATTATTAGTCTTATTACAAAATATATGATTTAAAATGTTGAAAACCTTGATAACTAATAACTAATTTATTAAGGTTATTGTAATATTTATAAAACTTATTACAAAATATATGAGTGTGAGAAAACATAATGGTTAATAATTCTAATAAATAATACCAAATCAATATACATAATTGAAGTGAACCATTTTTAAAAAGTGACTTTTATTATTAATAAGTAAACTACAATAATTAAAAGTAAAAATAACCATTGATCATTTATTAATCTTAATAAAAACTACACAATTAAAAGTATTAACATTACAAGAGTTAATAAACCTGAAAATCAATAATTATTTTTTACTATTTGTATAAATAGTTAAAAATAAAGAATAAATAACACTACCATCCTAACTAACTAATAGACAACACCCCCTCAAAAAGGTCCACAATACTATCTTGTTATTAAAAAAATATTGTAATAATATTTTTAAATAATAATAATAAATTGGTGTACATTTGATTTGATTTAAGTTTGCATTAAACCTCTTATGAATGCCATATAAAGAAACAAATTATGTTACAGAAATCTTAAAATATAAGGTTGAGGAGACTTGCCAACTTAAAAAAATACCCTGGGTATGGAGTCTTTGAATGATCCCACAAGTAAAAAATGTCCCCATCAACGCTAAGAATGTTTTCCTCTGAAGACACTACAACGCACTACCACCAAAAGAAACAAATAACAGTTAACAAAATTTTGATATTAGGTGTCAACTCTCACTAAAATATATAACAATTAAATAAAATATACAGCTCACAAAACTGACGCCTAATCTCTCTCCTTCCTCACCATTTTCAAATACAGAATCAGCCCATACCTCTCCTGCATCTTCATCGTCAATTTTTAATTAAACTCCTGTAAAGTGGAAAGAATAAAGAATCAGCCCACACTGAGATCGGCTAAGAAGTTTGGAGCATCTCCAGATCTTTCAGAATTTATGAGAACTTCAACAATTTTTCACGTCTATCGTTGGTTTTTGACAAGGGAAAAGGAAAACATTATTCCGTTAGATTTTTCCTGTCTGTAATTGTTAGATTTCATTCAAATTTAACAATTAGGAAATGCAATCTAACAATTATGACTTCTTATGAAAAAGAGAAGCGAACAGCAAGAAGTCGACAGGCAGCCTTTAGCCAATCAAGAAACTTTTTACTTCTGCATGAAGCCTTGCTTTTGCTGGGAAATGTCAAACAATACTACCTACCTAATATTAGTTTACTGCCTACGATTTTCTAGTTTCTTCTTTAGGAATTTGATAAAAAAATAAATTGAAGTAAGATGAGAATGTTGTGATGCACACTGATTGATTGATTTCGGCGCGCCAGAGGGTTTGCCAATTTGGGTTTGTTTTATAATTTGGTTGGGGGTCTTGTTTCCATAGATAAGAGACCTTAAATTCTCAGCTACTGAGGATTATTCGGATTCTTGCCCTTTAATTTGATCTTCAAAATCAGTACCTAGGGGTAGCCGGTCTTGCTCTTCTTAACTTAATAAGTATTTTTGTATTGTGGGGAATAGCTCAGAGGGGAAACTTGGTCCATATAAATAATGGATGTTCATGACTACCCGTGCCTATTTCAAGGTCACCATGTTTTCAGAGATGCCCAAATTAACAGCTTGTCTGCAGAGCCTCTTGCTTTTAGAATCTTGCAGGTGATGGTATCTAAGGAATCCATATTGTCCAATATCTGGGGGTTAGGAGAAATTCTAATAACTTTGGTGGTGACTGTTTGTAAGAATGATTCGGCTCAGATTGCAGGAAATGAAGGCAGAAGAACAGGAGTTTTTTCTTATGTATTTCCTTTTCAAGCGACCATCTTGAAGAGGAAGAGAATCGGGACACTAAAATGGACGATGGTATGGAAGTTTGGGACACCCCTAAGAAGAAACACAATTGTTTTTGGCCATAGATTTCAGTTTTAGATGAGACAAGGCCAATTCCTGCTTTGTTTGGGCCACTTTTGGAATCTTTTCTAAGATAGAATATTTTTGTCAATTTCGATGGGAGGAAATCTTGAACCTGAACTTCAAAAGTGCACTGGAATTTAGGCAATGGCAACAGGATAATTAGGCCTGTAATTCATTATTTGGCAAGGAAGACGACATAAAATTGTGGGACAATCTGAAAGGCTGAGCCATCAGAACATTCGATGTTCAGCAGGGCTTTGCTTCCGATCTGTGTCTGGATTCGAGATGAATGTCAATAATTGCTTCATTAAACAACACCTCTCGCCTCTTCTTTCTCTTTGGGATCTTGACACCGCAGTCTCTCTGAGCAGAATATCAGGAAACAAGGCTAAAATTCAAGGCGTATATCAATCACCACAGTAGACCCTGATGGAGCCTATGGAAGAAGAACATTAAAACTTTGGGATACCAGGACGGGGCTTAGACCTGCAGCAGTAAATGAGTCAGATCTGCCACTCCCGAGAACAAGAAGAATCTTGGGCATAAAATCCGATAACTCCATAAGTTATATGTGAAGCATGATGCAAAAATACTGTCCTGCCATGAACTAAGGATGCTTGGGGCAGGCCCAATCACAACATTGACTCTTAAACAAGGCACAAATATAGGTCGCCACTATTTTTTATCTAATTCTTGTTTTGCAGAGACAGAGGAAAGAACGTGGTGGGATGAAGATGAGCTACTCGTTAGTGAGGAGAAGAGGAATGCCGACTATGACTGTTATGATGGTGCAGAGATTAATAACTTTTGTAAGGGGTGACACTGAAATTGACAGTCATTCACAGGGCCCTAATATTCAAAGTTCAGCCCAACATTTAATTGAATCTTTATTCAAATTTAAAGCAGTATAACAAACATTCTCAGGAAAAGTTGATTAATCTACCTACTGTAAAGCCAACATTCATTTTGCTTCAATAGTTAATAAGTTTTTGCTTCTGCTTGAAATCTTGGTTTCTCTAAGAAGAATATCAAACACACCATTACAAGCCGAATCATAAATCAATCTACATAGACGGTAAATCTTGACCTCTAAATTACAAGTACAATCTCTTCGTTATCAAACACTTGACTGCCACTCCATGATTTTAAATGAAGATTGTAGCATCAAGCCCTTGACTATCTTTCCATGAAAAACGATCAACCCTAAATAAAAAACTAAATATCTATGCATGACGCCAAAAATCATGTGCCTAAAACATTAAAACAGTTCTATACTGTAAATTATAACTATGAAGTCATTGGAGAAAACAGATAAGACATTAATCAAAATAAAACCCTAGCAAGTCACAGCTACAGAGCGCATGTGAAATTTACACTAAAAATGTTTATACATCTACACCTCTAACCTAAACAAACTGCATTTATTTGAAGGTACACAAGAATAAAAAATTACATCCATACAGAAGCCATATGGGGAAAGGTTATTTCAGAAGGATCTAGTCCTACTAACCGTAAAAATATAAAATGCTTATCATGCAGCTGGAATTGTAGAAGAAGAAATACACTTACTAGCAGTTCAAATGACTTTATAAGGCAGAAGATGATATCCTCCATTGTGCGTGTGCTCCAGGTCCAATCTGCTACCTACCCTGTTCTACTCAAACGAAATAATATCGAAGCCATCGGAAATAACAGATAAGTCATTGAACAAAATAAAACTCAAATCGACTATCATTGAGAAGCCCTGTTTAGGATCTACTATCACATATAAAAACCATAGTAAGTCACAGCTACAGAGCACACTAGAAATTTAAACCTAAAAGTGTTTATGAATATACAGCCCCCCAACCTAAACACACTGCATTTATTTGAAGGTGCATCAGACGAAATAATTAAAGCCATATAGAAGCCATACGGGGAAAGGTGGTTTCAAAAGGATCTAGTCCTATTAACAGTAAAAATATAAAATGCTTATCAAACGTCTGTAATTGTAGAAGAAATACAAGTACCAGTAGTTCAGAAGAATTTGAAAGGCAGAACATGATATCCTCCCATTGTGCATCTTCTCCAGGTCCAATCTGATCCCTACCCTGTTCTACTCCTTCAAACAAAATAATAAACACGGACCAAAAAAATATTTCAAAACACATAAATACAGACCCAAAAACACACACTCAAAATAAAAAGAGAGAGTCCAGACCGAAAAAACACAATTAAATGAAGCAAACAGCCCTCAGAACATTCTATGTTCAGAAGGGATATGCTTCTGATCTGAATCTAGATTTGAGAGGAATGTCGAGAATTGCTTCATTAAACAACACCTCTCGGGGGCCTTTTCTTTCTCTTTGGGATCAAAACACATAAATACAGACCCAAAAACACACACTCAAAATAAAAAAAGACAGTCCAGACCGAAAAAACACAATTAAATGAAGCAAACAGCCCTCAGAACATTCTATGTTCAGAAGGGATATGCTTCTGATCTGAATCTAGATTTGAGAGGAATGTTGAGAATTGCTTCATTAAACAACACCTCTCGGGGGCCTGTTCTTTCTCTTTGGGATCTTAAAGGCACAACCTCTTTGAGCAGAAAATCAGGAAACAGGGCTGAAATTAAAGGCTTATATCAATTATCCCAGGAGACCCTGATGAAGCCTATGGAAGAAAAACATTGAAACGGCAGGAGGGAGGGGCGGGGTGAGGGGGGCGAGGGGCAATCACAGCATTCACTCTTAAGAAAGGCACAAAGGAAGGTCGCCACTAATTGTTATCTAATTCTTGTTTTGTAGAGGAGGAAACATAGGAAAGAACATAGCGGGATGAAGACGTGGTAGTCATTAGTGAGGAGGAGAAGAGTAACGATGATTATGACTGTTATGATGGTGCAGAGATTAATAACTTATTTAAGGAGGGAAACTGAAACTGACATAGTCATTCACAGGGCCCTAATCTTCAAAGTTCAGCCCAACATTTAATTGAAGCTTTACTCAAATTCAAAGCAGTATAAAAAACATTCTCTAGAGGACATGTTAATTAATCTACTTACTGTAAAGTCAACATTCATTTTGCTTCAATAGCTAAGAAGTTTTTGCTTCTGCTTGAAATTTTGGTTTCTCTACGGAAAATATCAAACACACTATTACAAGACGAATCATAAATCAATCTATATAGATAGTAAATCCCTACCTCTAAATTATAAATGCTGGCATCAAGCCCTTACATAAAACATTAAACAATACTGCGCATAAAGCCTAAAATCCTGTAAAATACGACTATGAAGCCAATGGAAATATAGATAAGACACGCACCACAGAGAAGCTCTGTATCTGAACCTTGTACATGCACCACAGAGAAGCACAGTATCTGTATAGGATAGACTATCTCATATAAAAACCCTAACAAGTCACAACTACAGAGCACCAGGAATTTTACACCTAACAATGTTTATAAATCTACAGCCTCCCAGCTATGATCAATCCTAAATAAATAATTAAATCTTGTGCACAAAACATTAAAAAAGCTCTATACTGTAAAATAGAACTATGAAGCCATTGGAAATAACAGATATGACATTAATCAAAATAAAACTCGATCTGAACCTTGTACACCCTCGGCAGAGAAGCGCTGTATAGACCCTAGCAAGTCACACAGCTACAGAGCACACGGGAGAGTTACACCTGGAAATGTTTATAAATCTACAGCCCTAAACACACTGCATTTATTTGAAGGTACATAAGAAGAAATAATTAAATCCATACGAAAGCAATATGGTGAAGGTTGTTTCAAAAGGATTTAGTCGTACTAACAGTAAAAGTTTAAAATGCTTATCAAACATCTGTAACTGCAAAAGAAAATATAACACTTACCAGCAGTTCAGAAGCATTTGTAAGGTGAAATTTATAACGAAGAAGATGATATCCATACCCTGCTCCATAAGAAAACCCCTGTATAGAATCGACTATAACATATATTCAAAACTTAGCAAGTAACATTTACAGGGCACACGGAAATTTTAACGTAAAAATGTTTATAAATCTACAGCCCCCCAACCTAAACACACTGCATTTATTTGAAGGTACATAAGAAGAAACAATTAAATCCATACGGAAGCCATATGGGGAAAGGTTGTTTCAGAAGGATCTATTCCTATTAACAGTATAAATATAAAATGCTTATCAAACATCTGGTACTGTAGAAGAAGAAATACACTTACTAGCAGTTCAGAAGAATTGTGCGCCTGCTCCTGGTCCAATCTTCTCCATACCCTGTTTTACTCCCTCAAACAAAATAATAAACAAAAAACCAATTCAAAACACTTAAATACAGAGCCGAAAACACACACTCAAAACTAAACCGCATGGCCATGCAAACTCGAAGCCCCCCAAAAAAACAAAAACAAAAACAAAAACAGAGTCCAGACTGAAAAAACACAATAAGTTGAAGCAATCAAAACCAGACTTATTATACAGTGAACCTCAACGGCTCTCTCATCCACGTTGCTTTCCAGCTGTCACTTGTGCTTTTTTACACATCTTAATAGAAATCTTCTAATGTGAAAGATAAGATAATTTGGTGTTTAGCAACGGGAATAATTATAAATTGGCTTCACGATTTTCACAAATCTTTTCACTTTCTAATTAACTTAAAAAGTAAAATAGAGTTCATTTCACAAATATTTTCTACATTCTAATTTTATTTTTTATTTTTAAAAATGAAATAGAGTTCATTTATCATCTATGTGATATGTAGAAGTATTTAATTTTGGTATATTCACATATTCTAGTAATTACTAATTTTATTATTTTTTAAATGTTAGTTTCATTATTATTGATAGTAGATGATATTAATTTAATTATTTTATTTTTTGGGATATATATTTTTTAATTAAGTTATTTTCAAATTCTTCCATAATTTAAATATTATAATTTTTTGATTGATTTGGGTAAATAATAAGCAAATATTTTAAAGTGACAATTAAATAGATGTCAAATTTAAAATTAAATTGTTTTGTGATGGTTAAATAGATGTTGACTTCAAGGTGATATAATTGAAAAGAAATTAGCACTTTGCATAATTGTAGAATGTCTATTAGAGTGTCTTTTCATAATAATTCATTATTATAGAATATTTATATGTTTGTTTATTATTGATATAGATGAAATTTTTGTTGACTTATTTATAGGCTTCTATTGTATCCTTTATTATTATCTCTTTCTCCTTCTTCATCATCTCCATGTGTTCAAAGGTTTGCCTAAGAAGATTATAATCATAGTTTTCAGTTTACCATAACTCGAGTCTCGAGAGTTACTGTAATTGTCACGCCTCATTGACAATTGAACCATAGATGAATTGAAAGAAAAAACTTCATAATCTTATTAACTAATACTATTTTTTGGACTTAAAAAATAACAAAAATAAAATTTAAGGATAAAAATATAAATTTAAAAATTTAAAGAGCATAAATTTCAAGAATTTGTAGAGACCGCTAACATAAATGGGAAATTCTACTATATTGGATGGATAAAATTTTCAAACACAGAGTATGTTATACATATTTTAATTATAAGTTTTGGAAGTTATATCGGTAAATAAAATTTAAAATGATTTAAAGTAATAAATATTCCTTAAAAACACATAAATTTTTAAAATTCTAAATAAATAATTAAGATAGTTAGTTATATATTACATCTTAATCACAATCTCAAAATGACCAACTTATGTTTAATATAATTTTATGAGTATTAATGTGTAATGTTTGATTGTAGGTATTTTGCGCAAGTTAGCCACTCTATCATCAATGATACTTACCGTGAACCCTAGTCTTGAGAGTTTTACAATTCAATTGAGCCGTGATTTCTTTCAAATCACAAATGTGAATTAATGATAATAAGAAAAAAATAACATCAAAAAATTACAACAATAAAATAATTAAAACTGAATTGTGTCATTGTCAATCAAGAAATCATATTTTTTACCCCCTGGTGGAGTTTGGAACCTTTTTTTACTGGTGAAATTACTACATTATAAGAATTGGTCAAAGAAGGTAATGTATTTGCATCCTTTGATTTGATTTTGGGAACGTCATCTCAAGGTCGAACTACACAAAATTATAGTTCTCGTATGTGTTGGCTTGGGCATCCATGCCAACAAGTGTGAAATCCCGCTAGAGCTTGACCATATAGAGGTTGAAGTTTTTAAGTGATTCGCCAGGTAGCCGATTTGTTATTTTTGGTATTGAAGTTTACCTACATGGTTATCGTTGGTTTTAACCTAAATTTTTTACATCTAGAAATAAATTAAATGATGTAACCAAAAGAAAATAAAAAAAATGAAAAGACTTTTTTGTTAAAAGTATAAAATTAAAAAAAAATAATAGGCATTTAGGGTTTTCTTTTATTTGTTTTGGGAGGTCAAGTATGTGTTTGGGTGACCACCATAAGAGAAGAGGTAGAAAAAAGGAGTGTGAGTTTTGTTGGATAAAATTAATCAAGGGAATACAACCTTATGGTTTGTAATGATTCCTAAGTATGCTCAAAATGGGTTTGTTCAAAAGGCCCTGGAAACTTCAAGCAAATATACATCGAGTGGTGTAAATATAGACTCCACATCCCGTGCCGGTGTAATCCCATCCTTTGTGAAAATAGGATCTTGAAACAGGGTACGAACATCCACCAAAGCACCATGGAGATGGAGTTTTATAAAATGTTACAATTGCAAGTGTGCTAGGGGAGAAGGGCCAGTAGTGGTACACCCTAAGTTAAGGGGTCCACAAAATCAATTATTTATGATATGGGATTGTGATTTTTTCATTAATATGTAGTTTAGATTTGTGTTAACTTATATTTTTTGTTTGGAATGTTCAATTGGAGGGAAAACCATATTTTGAATTGATTTAAAATAATATATGTGAAAATGCTACAACCATGGTGGAAACCAATACTTGAATATAAGTGAAATTGCTTGAACATTGACTTTTTGGTACTTGTACATGGGTGAAAACTCTTACATGTCATGATGTGATTGGCTACTCTTACAAATTTTTGAACTTCAATAATCAAAATTTTGGTTTTTATCCCATCAAGTATTGGATATTTTAAATGCAAAATACTGTTCAAGTATTGGGACGTGTTCACATACTGGCCCTTCTCCCCTAGTAGACATGTTTACAAAATGTGGAAGCTTGTAATTGACATGTGAACATTTTGATAAAATGCATGAAATAAATGCGGCATCATGACTTGCAATGATTTTAGAGTATGCACAAAAGGGGTGGGATTGTGTGTTGTAGGTAAAACTTGCAGCACCTCCTCCAACTAGACACATTACATAATGTTCTAAGATTAGCACTAGATGACATTAGCCTTGTATGATTTTTATTACAGCGTGAAAATGTAGAAGCATGTGCTTGGCATTTGGATTGTTTGAAAATTTCTTGAAAGAAATATGGTTTATTAAACAACTTCTTGATTGTATAAGCTCCCTTCTTTTTTATTTTGCGTAGTTTTCAGTTGAAATGAAGCAGGGTATGACTATCTAGGCATGACCAACACCTTTATTTTACACCTTTAATAAAATGATATGACTACATGATTGGCCTTTGAGATACTAAAAATTAGAGGGAAACTCTAAAAATTTATTAGTAATAGGCCAATTTATCCTATGGTGGTTGTGTGGATTTGTTTTCTTAGTAATTTGTTAAGTGGTCCTCAATTCAGGCCGTGAAAATACGAAAACATGAGCTAACAAAAAGGTTGGGACAAGCATTGCTGTCAAGGGTTGTAGTAAGAAGTACCATGGTGGGTGTGTGTGTAAAATCATGTGGAAGCATAGACTAGGAATGAGAATTGTTTGACAAATGCTTAAAGTTGTGGATGATTGTGATATGGGCTTAGTTTTATTATCATGCACTCGCCAATTTAAATTAACATGCACATTTATCTTACCTCTTCCTTGAATATATTTAGTTTTTCTAGTTTTCCTTTCTCAATGTTATTGTAACACCCACATTTTACACACACAAATACAACAGTAAAAATACCAGAATAATTTGTGTTTTTGAATTACATTGCTCACTACACAACACCACAAGGGTTCCAAGTAGATAAAATCAACAATGCATAAAAAAATTACATAAACATGAACCCACTCATGCCATAGGATAACATAGGGTACCCATCAATGTTATACTCAAACAACATAAACCAAGACAATGACCCAATTACAGTAAGAAACGTTGGGTAGGCATACTTGCAATCCATTGAGACCACCGTTTGTTAATGCCACATGATGCCAAGTAGTTACGTGCAACCCCAATCTATTATTTTTGCCCACATACCTCATCTCAAAACTCCATCAAAATCCCATTTTGGGTTAAAAAAACAATGATCACCCTCAAAGGGACCCCCTTTTTTATTACCTCAAGGTGATCTAATTTTCTCGCTTGATACGGTTCAAAATTTTATCTAATTTGATATTTATCTTTGTTAATACCCTTGTGCAAGATCAGACCTGTAGGCACCACTCATCCTTACCATTCCTTCGTGAGGAATTCCTAGATATGTTTCAGTTCCATTTTTTTTTCAACACTTGTTTGATTGAAAACAAAAATCTCCATTGCACTAAAATCTTCTCTAAGTCTTTGGGTAATAATTTCCTCAACCCCATTTACGAAACAAAGAATAACTGAAACTAGCTGAAGAATAACACTACTCAATCCAGCTTCCAGGAATAAATCCAAATGTGTTTTCAATCCCCTCTATTACACTTATCTAACCAATAAATATACTTGGGATTTTGATCAGATACAACAAACCATGCTAGATTTCTATTATAGGCACAAACTATATCGACATGAGCTCCTTTGAAACAAGTATTGAAAAATCCTTCTTGTAATGTTCCTAAACAAAAAAATGACCACTCAAAGTAGAAGGGTAAGGAGAAAGATCAAGAAATGGTAGGTGTAAAGGCTAGAGTGCATGTAGCACAGATTCTTAGAAGCAGAAAAGACATCCATATATATACAAATGAATCACCTCCTTATCCTCAATCTTCTTTCTCCCCTTTTACATACAATAAACCAAAATAGAAGTAGGTAGAAGTCTCATTTCCTCCATAAAATATATTTTAAACCATTACAATGTAACTACATAGCCAGATAGTCAATTTGTATGAAAATAGAATGAGGTAATAATAGAGTTGCATATCTATCCAACGTGGAGGACTGATTTACCACATAATGGTATTGATGAAAGGGCACATAATAGATGGATCTACATCTAGCAAAGTTATGTGCATCATTCTGTTTATTTAACTTGTGCTACAACTATCCAATTACTACTAAAGTTTGTAATGTAAACCTTGTTTCACTATGGTCAAAGCCTACGAATCTCAAATAAAGTACTTGTATTATTTTCTTCCAAGAAATGATGGATCTGCAGGTCCATTGAGGATGCACAAGTGCCTTCACATGGGGAGTCACCTACTCCATTCACATCTCTATCAAATAAATTACCTCTTACCTAATACCACTCAAAACAATTCGGTCTAACTTTTCTTTTTCTTCTTTTTATTATTGTTTTTAAATATGGTAGTCACTACATTTTCCTCCCCTTTAAAGAGCATCATCCTCAATGCGACACAACATCGATGCTTGAGTAATACACAAGAAAGAAATTCAATAATGACACATGTCACTAACAAAACAACTCATTGATACAAAATGACCATAATGAAACAACTAATTTTGGCAATATCTTAAATTTTAATGTTCTGTGAAGATTGGCAGTTCTCTTTTACTTTATTACTTAGTCTTTTCCTTTAAAGTATTTATTAATCTCAACTCTTAGTATTTCATTGTTTAAGATTTTATTTTAATTATGTCTTATGTTCATGAGTGCTCAATAGAACTGACATAGCAATACCACATCAGGGTCACACACAACACTAATGGTTCACAAGACATCATGATATGTAACCTAACAACTATTTCACATCAAAATAACTCAACCAAACCATGGAAAAAACATACATAGCCATTACAACATAGTAATTTTCACACATGCCTCTGACACAAAGGTACTCATAACATATGCAGACTACAACAACATGGAATTCCCAACATGTACACATACAAATATTTCACGCAACTCAAAACCATAACTATAGCTATATAGGGTCAAGATGGAAACAACATCATACCACATAATGAGGAGCATAAATCCTCAACATCACAAAACATAACCAGACTCACAAGAGTACACATAAATCATAACACCAACAACCCATACACCTCCCAAAACATCACAAAAAAAAACTCCATATACCTCCCAAAAATCACCAAACAACTACATATGCCTCCCAAAGCATCACAAAAATAAAATATACCTCCAAGTGCACTAATCTCACACACACAAGTCATCTTTTCTCCCTCAAGTCTCTTATGCCTCCCTAAGTCTCTTATGCTCTCCCTCAAAGAGGTCGGTCACCCTATAGCCCTAGGCACATAGAGTCCAGACCCCTAACCCAAGTGATATAATAAATCATGGTTAGACAACCCACTAGTTATATGTAACTCCTTAGGGAATACCCCCATCCAATGAAAAGTGGGTCCATAGGTTCAACCACTCCATGGTGAATCCCATGACCCTATTCCACACATTACAACATTAGAACCAACATAACAATCTGTTTCAAATGCCAAGTGGAAAAATCCCAAGCCTTGGGCTAGGCTATAAAAAAAATTAAAACTTGAAAAATAAAATTTAAATCTAAGAAAAAAAATGGCCAAATAGCCATAGTTAGTGCAAAATCCACATGTTAGTACAACAACCAAATAAAATACCCAAAATATAAGAACACATCAATCAAGAAAATTGTTGGTTCTAGCAAGAAAAGGGAAAATGTTCAATTTACAAATAAAATACGTATAGAGAAATAACACATCACAATAACTATGTGGCCTTATACACCACCAAAGGGGTACTCAACAAGTTACTGGCACTTGGACATCGAGCCTCAACTCATAAAATAACATATCAAATAATACAACTGTCATCATCTCTACCTGAATCATCCCTCAATACTCCCACAAGGCTCAACATAGTGAAAATTACATAGGATTGTTTGACAGACAACCCAATAGGAAAGAGAGGGGATGCTAGTTTGCATAAGTTGAGCCTAAGGTGGTGCGCATCCACAATATACTGAGCAAGCTTAAAGTATACTAAACAGATAGAAGTGGGTTTTCAGTCTATATAAGACTCCACTTCCTCACTCGTACTCAGCTCAAGATTATGAAAACCTGGTCCACATTTCCTCTCTCCACACATACACTCTTTTAACAATTTCTCCCTTAGGTTTGTGAAGTGTAAGGTTCACAACATAACACATAACTACATCACTAACACAATGGTGATTCACACACATTAACCATAGCATCTTACACATGGTATATATATAGGGTATAACACAATCATTACTTTCACAGGTTATGATACATCACGTTTCCACATAATGCACCCAAAGTGCAAGAACTATACAATAGGGGTCATACAATCACCATATGCCCCTAATTCACAACATGAACCATCACATATTACATGAATTATATGTATGATGAACATAGTGAATAACATTACAACATATAGTCAATTGCATTACAACATGGTGACACACATGATTCATCACAACACGGTGGTGACATCATGATACAATCCAATTCACTATACACTAATTTGTTTTCATGCAACACATCAGCACACCTACATATCACATAATAACAAGACACTCCAACACTCTGTAATCCATAATAACATTCTTTTCACACACAACAAGGTGGCACATCACACATGAACTCCTCATTGAATCCACAAAAAGGAGAGTGAATACTCTCATCACAAGCACATCAACATGATAACAAATATGCACTAAGTGACATGCACAACATGTGCATTCATAATATCACAATTACAATGTTGGTCACATCACAACATATATCACATTACTCTTCCAATCTCCACCACCACCATGCAAAATCATCACAACTCCAATCCATCCCAGAGGTTCAAGAGCATGAACCTCTTCTCTGATACCAAATGTAACACCCACATTTTACACACACAAATACAACAGTAAAAATACCAGAATAATTTTTTTTGACTTACATTGCTCACTACACAACACCACAAGGGCTCCAAGTAGAGAAACTCAACAATGCATAAGACACTTACATAAACATGAACCCACTCATACAATAGGATAACATAGGGTACCCATCAATGTCATACTCAAATGACATAAACCAAGACAATGACCCAATTACAGTAAGAAACGTCGGGTAGGCATACTCCATGTCATGGCCTTTTTATGGTTTACATCTTCATTAAATTTAGGTTTCCATTGTATGACCTTATAGTTTTCAAGAGAATTAAACACATAAGGTTTAAAATTTCCTACTTTACAATCTTCAATTACTTTACTTTGTAGGGCAATAGTCTTTAAAGGAGAATGCATGATTGATTCCTTTATCGAATCCCATTAATTATCCATAGATCATTTGTTAATTAAAGTCAATTTTAAGCAACTATGAGTCTCCCAATAACTCATTCTTACTCATGAGTTGACGTTTAATTTTACCCTCATTATGCAAGGGAACCAACCTTTCAAGGGAAAATTACGATTCAAAGAGAGGTGAAGGTTCAAGTTTTCCTATAAACTTCCTTCCATTAGAAGTACGTTTTATCTCAAACTATGGTTTTTTTAGTTCCAAATTTAGTTTGAGTCAATTTAGCATTTTTACACGTCATAATTTTTATTTTTAGTGGACTCTATATTGGCTCAAATGCCTAGTCCCACCAAGAACAATTTGTATCCATTCTTAACAAAATTCAATGCTTAAATCAACCATAAGGACTTCAAGTGAAATTTTGTTCCTAAACCATTATCACATATACTCTTGTTTTTTTCATCTCGTTTACATTGTTTCTTAGGTCTCTTATTGGCGTCACTTTATAATGAGTTACAAAATTACTTGTCTAACATCTTGAAAGAAGTACATGATTGGAAGCATTATAACTACACACGAACCACAAGTGATTTTTTTTCAAGGTAAGATCCCATGTTTCCACATTTCACGATTCTACATGTGAAATTTATTTTATTCTTAATGTCATAAAAGGGCATAACAAGGGATTACGGGACCAAGTTTTCAGTTTCCTAGTTTCTCTTAAGTCAACATATTTTAAATCAATTTCATTTGCAAAGAGTTACTTACAATTTTCTACCCACAAGTTAACCTCCTAATCAACTGAGGTTTAGTTTAATTCCAATATGCACTCAAGGCTCTACACCCTATTATAGATCAGATTAAGGTGTGAAAACATATTTACCCTATAAAGCCTCCATAAAAGACCAAATGCACTATATTGTCACTAGTCAAGGTAACATATTTAGCTTGAGGAACCAAGGAGATAATTAACAAGAGTTTAAGTCATAGTACAACTATTTCACTAGCTCCATTTGTGTCATCTGGATCCCACAAGGAATTCATTCGATGATGAAGTTAATTTATAGATCTAACTTCTTAAGACTTGGTAGTCCACTAGGATACTAAGGAAGTGTTAGTTCTACTTACTCCATATATGGTAAGGTTACACCATAGTCGTTGCTTCAAATGACTCTTAAGTTATACGAAATGATCTATTGAATACATTTCTTAGATGTAACAAGAAATTTTAGTTGTGAGGGTTAGTTATCTCTTAGGATGATACTGTTTTAAAAACTAATATGGCTAGAATGAGAGGGAGGGTACACCAAGTGTTAAATATTAACTTCATTACTAATCCCAACTACTAAAGGATCACGATTCAAGAGGGTAGATAAGTTGGAAGATTTAACTAACACGTAAGTTATTTAAGAGTTCTCCTTACTTACACATTTACTCCTAGGAAGGGAACCACTAACTCTAATAATGTTTGACCATGTCATTCTTAACTAACGGGTTCACAATGATGTCATAAACATACAACTATGGCGAGGTCAAACTAGGGATCTTATTTACTTAAGGTAGAAGGTTCATCGAGTATAAAAACAAGTTCATTCAAGGTTTCAATTTTTCTATGTTAAAATATTTACACATGAAGGTTAGTTATGCATGAATTTTGAACAAGGGTTGACTATAAGGTTTAGATTTCTTTATTGCATTTTCTAGGCACAGAACATGACACACAAATTAATTAATCATCTATTACAAACTGGAAATGCACTGTAAGATATTAAATTCAAATTAATTTAACATATATATATATATATCCAACATTTTTACCCTATGTAAATCTTAATCAAAATTGCACCTATGATTAAATGGACATTCCCCAAGGCATCCCTAAAACTAGCATCTCATACATATTACCAAATTTCAAATATAAATTTTCTGTAACATGGACAATACATTATACATATATACATTTTTCAATAACATATATAGATTACAATAATAGCAATGAATTACACAACGCATTTTCACCATCTTACTTCATCCTGCAAAACCATGTGAGCATGAAATCAATGATAAATCGCTGGCATGACATCCACCTAGATCTAGAATAATTAACGATTTTAGTTTCCCATTTACAAAAATAATAATAATAATTTACATTCGAAAGGATATGGTTAGAGACATGTATTCATTTAATTTCATTTCACTATATTTTGTAACCAAGGAGAGAGAAAGAGATATGGAAGAGAGAGAAACACTATTTTGCCAAAAGTTCAATTTCACACAACAAGTCACATGATAGAGTTTCAAATAGTTATTTACAAGTGTCAAAAAATTTCCACATTAGTTTGGTAACCCGATGAGGGTCCTACAAATTTACTTTTACATCTTTCTGCTAGTTACAAAAACATTCAATTTAGGCTCAGAGGCTAACAAACACTTTCAAACGGTGTCTTTTGATGAGAAAACACACGACAGGTAAGTTTCTGCGTATGCTCCTATACACCAAGAATTCATAGGAATTGGTAGAATTCAAAACTGGAAAAGGATTTACGATTGGCGGCCAGTTTTTTGAGGCCATCGGTCATAATTGGCCTAGTTAAAAATGATCAAAAGTTAGCTCGAGGGCTCAAAAAAATAACGTCCAAAACTAACATTCGATGGACGAACGCATGATGAGAATTTTCCTACAAGTTTCCCTATATAGTGGGAATTCACCAGAGTTATCAGAAATAAGAGTTGACATACTTGTTTCAAACGGAGCCGGTTTTTCAGAGCCACCGGTCATAATTGGTCCAATTTGACCTAGTCAAACTATGACCGAAGGCCTACAAAATGCCTTTTCCAAACTATCAAGGAGATTGTTTTCCCCAAACTGAAGGTTATAAGCACTTGTCTAGTAAAAATACTAGGAGCTTCCCTTTGGCTAGGAGGAACGACCTGTATAAGAAACACAACAAGACCACCAAATGATATTAAATAGCAAATGACAATGGACTACCTAGCGATTTCTAGTTCTGGGAAGTGTGATACTTCCTAGATGGTTGTCAATCCACTGTTTTTATCAAATTAATGAAAATAAATACAGAAATAGAGGTCCTATTGCTAACACTTTGATTTAGGTATCTCAAAATGTTATCAACACACTAGATTAAGAAGTGTATTGAAATATAAACTAATCTAGCATTAGGACTGGTTGGGAAAGGTCATAGACGTGTTAGGTAAGGTCTGGGTGGAGTTTGGTTATGTTATGGGTTATTTGGTGAAGGTTAATAAAAATACACAGTGACCAATATCAGTCTGGTGACTGATGTCGGTAAAGAGGTGAAACCGACAATGGTTAAGTGACTGATGTCGGTAGGGGTAATTGACAATAACTTAATAAAAATGGTTTTTGAGCTTCTCTGTGATTGCACAGAGAGTGAAAAGGAAGTGGTTAGGTTCATAATATTACCAAGAAGACTCAAGAATACATAGGGGGAAGTCACGGAAGGGAAAAAGGACCATAGGTGGTTGGATTGGTGGATTGGTGAGAAGTTGGAGATAAAGGAATACATGAAGAAATAAAGTATAATGAAGGAGGTAAATAATCTATACTTTAAGCAAGCACAATATGATTGAAATCACATATACTTACTTGCATTTACAGATCTGGTAGGTGAAGGAGGATGGTAGTTGATCCGTGAAGAGATTCTGGGTTCAGTGTCACGGCAGTACTCCCAGAGTGTTCCCAGGAGCATTCAAATTCCCTAGAATGAAAGTTGGATGCTTCTTGGGCATGTGGTTGAGTATTTCATGCTTTTCTGGATGCTGAGAGGCTTTTTATTCATGTTTGTATGCAATAGAACTCCTAAAATGATAATGACCAACCCAGGTAAAAGGTTTTAAAGTTGTATATAAAGGAACCAAGGGTGGTTAGGTGACCGGTTCGGTTGAGGAATAACCGACGTCGGTTAAGGCAGGAAAGTCTAGGTTTACCAAAAATAGGTAGATCTTCCTAGATTTGGCATGCTTTTCTCATTGAGTCCACTTAGGAAAGTGGAGTTCACATGAGAGAAGGCAAGAAGAACTTAGGAGAGGTCCAGTTAGGTTTAGGAAGAAGTCTTAGTTAGTTAGGTCAAGTTAGTGACTCAACACTAGGAGTTATAACTCAGTGATGACTCAGTGCTGAGGGTGATGACTCAGACACTGTGAGTTAAATGCCCCTAGAATGGGTCCAGGGTGAGGTGTCATGTGAGGTGGAGGTGTGAGGGTGGAATTAATTTAATTAAAATAATTAAATTAATTAATAATGTGAAGGTGAATATATTAATAATAATTAGTAATGGGGCCATGGTGTGCTTAATTAATTGAAAGGGACCAAGGGGAGTGTGACCCAAATTTGGTGTCTACATTTTCCCCTTTTTGTTGCATAGCTTTGTATTGGTAAGCGACACAGAAAAAATAGGAAGTTGGTGTCCCAGGTATAAGTGGAGGTTAGGTTGCCCCAAGTAGGGATGAAGGTGATCCCCCTCAAACCAAGAATCGATGAGGTAGGAAATGTAGTTGGTGAGTGGTTTGATAAATAGGTTATTGATGAAAGTGAGGGTCAGTGGGTAAGGGTATGGTCATTTTGGGTAGTGGTAGGTTATGGGTAATGGGTAATCAAACAATGCACACACACACACATATAGATTGTGATACGGTACCAGGTGGAAGAGCTTGCAAACTCTACTTCGTCAAAGGTCGACAAATTCATTCAAACGAGGTTGAAGTGGTTCAGGTATCCAAGGTATAGGATATGGTCCTGAAGCACAATTAGGCTAGGTGTAAGAACAGGTAATAGGTGTTGTTCCAGGGCACCAAAGGTATGGTCAGGATAAACATCATGGCATTAGGCAAGGTAAGGTCATTAGGCTGAACAACATGGGTAACAACATTGCAAGTTATAGTGAGTACACAAATTCAAATGTCACAAAAGGTGAGTTCAGGTCAGGGTATGTAGGTCAGGGCATGTAAGGCCAAGGTATAGGTAAATAACATGTCCCTAAATGTAATTAAGGAAATGTACAGGTAATGGGCTTGTGGGTGAGTTGTAATAGGTGTTGGTAAGGGTAAAAGTTGTTTGAACAACATTGTTTTTAGGAAAAGTGGGTAGAGTGTGGGTCAAATGGATATGTTGGGTGACCGATGCTGGTTAGAGATAACCAATGTCAGTTTGCTAGGGCACAATATGACCGACATCGGTCATGTCAATTTGGGGCTAAAAAAAGTAAAATCCATGTTTTACGGATTCATTTGTTTCTTTTCCATTTGTGGAAAATGACAGAGAGGAAGTGTAAGGTTGGAAAGAAATGGTACAAGGTGTCTAGCTAAGTTGGCGAGCCACTAGTAGGTGATTGGCATTCGATAGGTGGGTCCACGAGATTGATTGGAGTGATTTGATTGGTTGTGAGGTGAGGAGTGGATTTTGGCATGGCAGAGGTGGGAGAGGGAGTGGGTGGACCACCGACACAATGACCAGAAGTGCCACCATGGAGATGGCACCGAGTAGAGGTAGGAGACAATCCTAAGCCTACATTTGATTGAAAATATTTGTTTAATTCGGGTGAAATTTGGGTGGGAAGTTTATTTTGAAATTTTGGCTAAAAATGGGTGAAATTGGGGTGGGAAGGAAAATGTAGCTTAAGTAGTTTTGGGAATGAAGGTAGGATAGATTTGGGTGGGTTGGTGTAGGTTTTTAGGTTGTTTTTGTTAATTTTTAACAATGGGGGATGGGGGTTTCGGTTTCATTTCCACAATAGTGACTGACATCGGTCATTGGTTGGCCGACATTAGTTGGTTTTGGCCAGCATTGGTCAATGTTTGGGTGACCATCACCAGTCAAGATGACCGATTGCGGTCAAGGCGACTGATGTCAGTCACTGTTAAAAGTGACTGGGTGAAAGAAGGGCTAGGTGGGAAAGTTAAATAGGTGAGGCAGGGGTAGGTGAAGACTAATGTAGGTGGAAGAGGGTAAGGCACGATTTTGCTGATGTGTGATAGGTATGTAGGTGAAATGATCTAGGATATTGGGTAAGTATGATAATGGAGACAATAGGTTTTTAGGTGAATTAGGTAAAGGGGTAGGTATTGGAAACCAGTTGAGGGGTAGGTATGATTGATGTGTTTAGGTATTGTGTGGTACAAAAAGGTCTAAGTATGAGGTGAGTTTGAGATTTGGGTAATAGGTGATTTGAGAGGGTCGTGACTTGACAATGTTGTTTTGGATGATGCAGGTGAGAGATCAGCTGACTATGAGAGACAGAGTACCACCTCCTATTGGTACAGATGTGGCCTAGCATGACAACTGAGGAGTGGGAGCACATAGCAGATGTGGGGCTCAGTTCCATCAGGTGTTATAGGCATATAGGTCAAGATCATAGCCTGATGGTCGCTCTCATCGATATATGGGACTCCACGACCAATACCTTTCATTTACTGACTAGAGAGATGACCATCACATTGGAGGACATGTATAGGATCTATGGCTTCCTATTGTTGGGTAGCCAGTGTATTCAATTTCATCTGAGGCATCGGTGGAGCCGATAGTGGTGGTATTTGGTGAGGTGATGGGCCTGTTGAGCTATCACAGTGTGAGTCTGAGTTATGGAGATATGTATGCGGCCTATCCACAGGAGACCAGGTTATCTGTTAAGATGATGGTGGTAGTGGGATGTTTTGCTCTTCCAGATTATAAGGGTGGGAGATTTCCATGAACACTAATGGGGGTGCTATAGGACATGATTGAGGAGTGGATATGCTTCACTTGGGCACCAAATTTTCTAGTCCAGTTGTATAGGGAGCTATGGGCCTATGGTAGGTTGAGGAGGTTTGGTATGTGTTGTACATACTTGTTACATTGCTGGGCATATGAGCACATTGTGTGTGTGCATCCAGTTGGTTTACCATGACAGGACTGGTTCAAGGGTGGTTTGTACAGAGTGGGTTTCAGAAAATGGGTACCAGTCGGGGGACAGCCGAGGGTGGCTAGGGCCACATATGATGTGTCATACTACAGGAGGCTGTTGGAGGGCCTATTCATAGTGGATATCATGTGGCAGCCATATGTTTGTTATCCATCATATAGAGGCATGGCTTGAGGAGTTAGAGGGGCTTCAGTTATTGAGATGGATACAGGGGCGGTGTGTGGTGAGCATGAGATGATACCCATGGACAGGGTCAGATGGTAGTTTGGACTATGGTAGGACGTGCCCCCACCTTTCCCATAGTACCATAGAGATGACATGGAGAGACCCATGTCTCCACCATGTCTAAGTGATCCCACAGGGTAGGAGGAGTAGGTGCAAGATCGACAGATTGATGACGTGGGTGTCACCAATGCATATAGGTAGTGGTGGGTGGCACAGCTACGGGTGGCACCACTCGAGGCCAGGGTAAGCTGATTTAGCGATAGTCATAGTGTAGAGGGATACATTACAGGGGCAGGTGGCTGCCCTACAGGCACAAATTACAGGGTTGTAGGGATAGCTGACAGGGGCACAGACATAGGTGACCACCTTACAGGCACAGGTGATGACCCTACAGTCCCAGGTAGCACAAGGGGTAGGCTCCCACACAGGGTGGAGATGGGGATGGAGGGTAGGTAGCCACCTTACAGGAACATGTGGCTGGATTACAGGGCCAGTTGGCCACTGCACAGGCACAGGTTGTGGCCTTATAGGCCCAGGTAGCTACACAGGTACCACCACAGGCACAGGGACAGGGTCCCATAGTACAGGCACCTACACCAGGATAGGGTACACTTGTAGGTTGGAAGAGTTCACAGGGGTAGTTAGGCCAATGGCACCACCACAGACTGTATCCATGGCAAGGTTTAGGGATGCCCTGAATGAGGCTCATTATTATCAGGACCATCTAGCCACCACAGGGATTGATGTGCCTTCATATGTTGAGTATCGATCCCAAGCAGGCAGCCAGTGAGTGAACTAGATCCAGGACTCATAGTTCTGGTAGCACAGGGGGTCGTCGACCCTAGAGATAAGGCTAGGGTGAGGTTACTAGTTCTCGGAGACCAGGCCCCATAGAGGGCAAGGAGGAGGAGATGGAGGCAGGACCACTAGCAGAGGGTGGCAAGATGATGGTAGGGCGGCTTGACTAGTGAGGAGGAGGAGAAGACAGGTGAGACTGGAGAGGAGGGCATCATGTGGGGGTGATTGGTCACTGTATGTGATATTGTACCATTATTTTGATTTTTGATATATATACCAGCCTGTGTGCCAAAGACGTGAGATTGTACATGAGATTTTTGAGATACTGATATTTATTTATATCTGTGTATATATGTATTGATACACAGACATTCCCATTATATAGTTGATGATGTTTACTGGATGGATGATGTACTTGCTTTAATTTCCATTGTTATTATGTATCATGGAAACTAGGTGAGTTAGGAATGATTGATTTGAGGTCATGTAGGCATGGTGGAGTTAGTATAGGCATGGTTGAGTTAGGTTGTCTATAGGCATGGTGGAGTCAGGTATAGGCATGGTGGATTAGGTATAAGGCATGGTGGAGTCAATAGGTATGGAGTCAAGGTGGTATGGTTGAGTCAGGTATAGGCATGGTGGAGTCAGGTCATATAGGCATGGTTGAGTCAAGGTCACGTAGGCATGGTGGAGTTAGGTATAGGCATGGTGGAGTTGAGGTCATATAGGCATGGTTGAGTCGAAGTCATGTAGGCATGGTTGAGTATGGTTTTTGTGTTTGATTTAATTTCCAAGTTATTGGTATTATGGAAAATAAATGATGATGTATATGTATGTTGTGGTTTAATCTTCCAAATATTTGATATCATGGAAAATGTTAAATGAATTAGGTAGAATATGGATATGGTGGTAAAATGGTAAATGTGATGAAACAATGCATGTTTGTTGTGGTATATTAATTTCCAAGTTTTTGTGTGAATGGAAACTAACTAGGGTAGAATGTGAATCATAAAAAGGAGGAAAAATGATTAGGGGTAAAGGTGTAGAAGGGGAAGGGATATAAAAAGGGTAGAAAAATGGCCGAGGTAACCTCCAAGGGCCCCCTGCCCTCAGAGTGCTGCCTACATAGCCCCAGAAAATAGGGATCTCAGGCCAATGTAGCTCTCCCATAAGATAAGGAATAATATAGTGAGGTAGATGAATAGGTCAGGTAGGTTTTAGGTGTGATTAATTGTAGGTCACTTGGGTATGGTTAAGTCAAGGTTGAATACACATGGTTGAGTATAGGTCATTTAGGCATGATGGATTCTACGGTAAATAAGTATGATTGAGTGTAGGTCATTTAGGCATTATGATTGAGTGTAGGTCATTTAGGCATGATGGATTCTAGTTTGAATAGGTATGATTGAGTGTAGGTGTCAAAGGTCTAGTCCTGTGTAGCAGAATCAATAAGTAGAAAAAGAGGTGAATGGTAAAAGAGATGGGGTGCCACCTAATTGGTAAGGACCATTACAAGTCTATTACACCAAAAGATCAGCTTATGAATGTAAGACCCTAAAGGTGTTGCATGCTTAAACTTTCTAAGGGTGAATGAAGTTACATGATCACAAAATGTCATATTTTTGGCATGTCCCTTGAGTAGGTAGGAGATTCAAAAGAAAATAAGGTGAGGTGAAGTGGTTTTTTGTAGCATAACCTTGTTATGAGACAACATGCCTCTTCTACAAGATACCAAAAACCAGAATAGGCAAGTCCATGATGAAAAAGTTGTACGTTTCTTTGTGTTTTCTTTTGATTTTTATAGACTGATCGATGCGAGAAGTCTATGTGGGATGAATATAATGACTCCTTGAGGTCTTCGTGAAGCTGATTAATGCAGGAAGATTCAAAATATTTTTTATTTTTATTTTTTTCAGAAATAGTCTTCTTTTTGGATAGACTATGTATAATAGGTCTAACTTTATAGTTGTCCTTCAAGGGAACAATCTATTTATAGCAACTAGATAGAGAGGTAGATGTTCCTTTTTGAGGGAATCATCTATTTACAAGAAGTTTGACTCAAGGAGTTGAATCCCATTTTACTTTTGAAATTCTTTGGACTTTTAGGTCATGGACAAGACTATAGAGGAGTATAGGCTTCTTTTATGAAGGAAAAACCATAGCACACAAAGGTTAGCTATGCAAGAGAGGTTTTAAGTGATGAATGACCATGGGATTCCATCCTAAAAAGAATGAAAAGTATCCATGAGAATCATGCCATGAGTAGAGTCATGGTACTCATGTTTAAGATAAGGCTGAAAGGTGACGGGTGATCACACAATTCTTGTTTAGTCATTGGTCCTCAAAATGGGTGAGATGAAAGGAATGGGTACTCAAGGGAAAAGTTTGTAATAGAAAAAAGGTGATATAGTACTTGATTCAACAATAGAATGGTCAAAGATGCAAAGTGTTGAGGGGCTCAGGTTTAGGTTGGCCTTCGAGGGAAGACAAATGATAAGCACCTGATCCATAGGCATGAGTGACAATATAGGGTCCAAGCCAATTAGGAGAAAATTTTCCCCGTTTACTTTTCTCCACTTTTGTTACATGTTGATTTTATTTTAGGATGAGGTCACCAACCTTGAAGGTTCATTCTTGGACATTTTTGTCATAGGCACGTTTGATACATTTTTGGTAGATTGAAGGTGATCAAGAGAGATTAAACGACACTCATCTAGTAACTCAAGTTGTGCCAAATGGTCTTGGTGAAAATCATCATCAGTGAGCATATCTTTGAGTGAGATACAAAGAGATGGAATTTGGACTTCGAGAGGTAAAATAGCCTCTGCACCATAAACCAAAGAAAAGGGTGTGGCAACAGTTGAGGTGTGAATACTAGTGTGGTAAGCCCATAAGGTGAAAGGAATGTGCGTATGCCAATCCTTGCTAGTATCATCGACCACTTTCTGAAGAATTTTATTGAGGGTTTTGTTGGTTGATTAAGCTTGGCCATTCACTTGGGGGTAGTAAGGTGAAGAGAAACTAAGCTGAATGCCAAAGGTGTCACAGAGTTTCCGTAGGGTTTTGTTTTTGAATTGTTTACCATTATTAGTGATAAGTCGGTGAGGAACACCAAAGTAACAGATGATGTGATGGTTAATGAATTCACATATTTTCTCAGCCTTGGTAGAAATAAGAGGTACAACTTCCACCCATTTAGTGTAATATTCAGTAGTGGTAATAATCCATTGATGACGTTGAGAAGAATGAGGGTTAATCTTGCCAACAAGATCTAGACCCCATTGAGAGAAAGGCCAAAGGTCTCGTGTGACCTGTAAGGCATGACTAGGGGTATGGTGAAGATTAACATGTTGCTGACACTTCACACAATGCTTGACATAGTCACAACAATCACAGTTTAAGGTTGGCCAGTAATAACCAAGGTGAAGGATGTGCTTAGCAACAGCTAAACCACTGAAGTGACCCCCACAAATTCCATCGTGAACCTCTTTGATAGTATATGGTATTTCAGAACTGGTTAGGCAACGTAAGAGGATGCCATCAAATCCACATTTATAGAGTATACCACCCATGATGACATAATGAGAGACACTTTTGAGGAAGGCTCGTTGCCCATTGCGGGTAAGATGTGGAGGGAGAATTAAAAGGGAAAGGTAGTCAGCAAATTTCTTGTACCAAATATCTCATGTGGGTCAATTTATATTTCTCCAAAAAAAATAACCTCTGGGAATAGGTAATATGGTGATCACAATCTTTGTATTGTGACAAATATATTTGAGTTTGAGGGGGAAGCGGGTATTTGAGAAGCAAGACAGGCCATGGTATCCACAAATTTTTTGTGGAACGCGGGTAGTGCAAAGTTCATAATGGTCAAAGGTAGTCAAGAGAATGTCGACATGATGTTTATACTTTTGAAGTATCTCATTACGACACTGGTATAGACCATTAACTTAGTTGACCACCAGTTGGGAATCACCAAAAATATTAATGGATTTAACTTTTAAGGCTATGGTGGTTTGAAGACCCAATACGAGTGCTTCATATTCAACGATGTTATTGGTGCAATCAAAATCTAGTTTGAAAGATAAGGGCATAGGCTCACCATCTAGAGGAATGAGGATGACTCCTACACCACCCCCACACTGACATTTGGAACCATCAAATAATAAGGTCATTTGATAAACTGTATCTTCAAGGGAAAGGGTAGCAATGGATTCATCTAGAAAATCAAAGTTTGAAGATTGGTTTCCAAAAAGAGGTGCATCTGCAAGTTGGTCAGAAATGGTTTGTCCTTTGACAATTTTTGGTGGATAAATTCAAGATCGAGGTCTGCAAGGATCTTGAGCCAATGTGTTGCACGTTGATGTTGGTAGGGTTTAGCACACATATAATGAAAGGGGTCGTGTTGGTGAAAACAAAGGTTTTATGGTTAAGTAGGTAATGGTGAAGTTTGGTAGCGACAAAGACTAGGGCTAGGAAAATATTTTTGGTGTGAGTGTATCTAGTCTCATAGTCTAGAAGTGTACGGCTTATTTAATAAAACACTTTCTCTCTATGTTGTTCATCATGATGAGCAAGCATGGCCCCCAATGAATGGTTTGTGGCAGAAATATAGAGGAAAAAGGGAGTGTCATCTTTAGGAGGGATGAGCACAGGTGGTTTGAGGAGGTATCCTTTTAATGCTTCAAAAGATTTATGGCATTCATCATCCCATTTGAAGGATACATCCTTTTTAAGGAGGTGATGAAAAGGTTGATAGCGGTAAGAGAGTTGGGAAATAAAATGGTGAATAGATTGCAACTTTCCTTGTAAAATATGAAGTTAACGTAAGTTAGTAGGTGGAGGCATCTCAAGAATTTCCTTGATTTTAGCAGGGTCGACCTCAATGCCATGCAAAGAGATGATGAAACCAAGGAGCTTACCTGAGAGAATAGTGAAAACAAACTTCTTTGGTTGAAGAAGAATGTAGTATTTGAGTAGATGGTCAAAGATTAATTTAAGGACCATGAGGTGGTCAGCCCAACATTTAGATTTGGCAAGAAGGTCATCTACATAATCTTCCAATATGTTATGCATAATGTCATGGAAGATATAGGTCATAGCCCACTGGTAGGTAGCACCAGCATTCTTAAGGCCGAAAGGCATAACTCGATAACAGAAGGTCCCCCAAGGGGTGATAAAGGCAATTTTGTGTTGATCTTCTGGTGCAAGTAATATTTGGTTGTAACCCAAGAAACCATCCATGAGTGATAGCATCTCATGACCAGCAGTGAGATCAATGAGTTGGTCAATACTTAGTAGAGGAAAATCATCTTTAGGGCATCCTAGGTTGAGGTTGTGGAAATCCATGCATATGCAGAGTCCCCCTGTCACTTTTGTGACAAGAATGATGTTAGAAATCTATTGGGGATAATCAATGGGTAGAATAAAAGAAATATAAAGGAGGCACTGAAGTTCTTCTTTTACAAGAAGGGCAATGTGTGGATGCATTTTTTCGTAGTTTCTACTTTATGTGTTTGGCATCAGGGATGGTTACAATATTGTGAACCACAATATTTGGGTCAATACCGGGCATATCAGCATAAGACCAAGCAAAAGCATTGCTATAGTCTCAGAGGAAAGAGGTAAAATCTTCCTGCTCAGTGGAATCTAAAGATTGGCCTATCTTTAGAATGTGAGGGTCATCCTGAGTGTGAATGTTGATCTCTATGGTCGATTCATTCAACATGGTTTGTGTCTCAGAAGGTAATGACCAGTGGATGTAAGAGTCCTCCACACCTAAATAAGTGAGAATGGAATCATCATCCTGACATTGAACAACATTTATAGAAGGATTATCATCATCGATCAGGTCAGGATAGAGGAAGGGAATAGAAGCGGGAGCCTCACCATCGCACTGATAGGTCAGAGGTCCCAAGGAAATGGTGTTTATGAAAAAAAAAAAAAATTTGGAGGAATGGATTCTGGATCCATAGACTCTGTAGGTGAAGTTGGTGGCATAGGTAAATGAGGTGGAGAAGGTGTCTCTTCCTCTATGAGGATGACACAGGCTTTCTTGGAAGAGGAATCTTCCAAAAATCCCAGACCACGACAATCTTTGTATTTATAGGTAGTGTAAGAAATGACAGTGTGACATCCTTGTTCGTAGAGACCAAACCCAAAACCTTTCCATGTGCAGCGATGGAGGAATGTGCAGGCAAAGTGACGATTAGTTAGGTACCAAAAATCTGATGAAAATGGACAAGTTTGGGTAAGTGGTTCAGGCATATGTGAAGGAGCATCGAGTCCCCCATATGTCAAATTAGTAAGAAGATGAGGTGGACCGTATGAAAAGGTCTCACCTACCCATTGGTTGTAATGTGGATGTCAATGGAGGCTTCCATACTCTTGAGGAGTAAGGAAAGTGTTTACGTTATAGAGGTGATACTCCCCCAAAGTAAGGCATTGGAAAATGTCTACCAAGGGATCTGAAGTTGGACTTTGGGTGGCAGGGATAGAATAATCACCTAAAATATGGGAAGGAGAAATGTCCGTTGTTAGTGTCGGAGATGTGTTGGTTGATGGACCCATGGTAGAAGCCACAACGACAGTAGGAATAGTGGAGGTGATTGTGGGAGGTGTAGTGGTAGAAGGGGTGGATGAGGTAGCAGCCAAAGAAGTGGTGTTAATGGTTGTGGATGGGACAATGGTGTCTATGGTAGAGGCCTTAACTGGTATAAGGACATCATTAGGTCAGTAGAGCATGTTACATGTTTTAAATGGTGAAGGATCAGCCAGAATGGTGTAGTTGTGTCCTTCGTGTTCAAATTTTAGACATCGATGTAAGGTGGAAGGAACACAACCCATGGCATGAATCCAGGGTCAACCAAGTAGAAAATTATATTGGAATTCCCCCTCCAATACGTAGAATAATTCAGGAATAGTCTGGGGGCCCACGCAGATGTGGAGAATGATAGTTCCGAGGGTGGAAGTTATGGCATCGTTAAATGAATGTAGCATAACTAGGTTATGGTGCATACAATTAGAAGGGATGCACATATATTAATATGTAAGGGAATAAATGATTTTTATGCTAGCACCCCCATCAATTATAACATAGAGGACATGTGTATTCTCAATATACATGGAAATGAACAGGGTAGGGTCTGGATCATCCGATTGGAGGGGTACAATCTCATCATCTGAGAAACTTAGAGTGGCCACTTGGTGAGTAGCATAGGGGGTAGATGGAGGAGGTGAAGTGGTGAGAGAGGCCACATGGTGAGGGGTGATAAGGGAGGTAACAGGTGTAGGGTCATTAGGTAGAACCTCAATAGATTGAAGGATCTCAATGAGGGCCTGATGATGGGACTCAGAGGTTTGGATAAGGTCATACAGGGACATTTTCAAAGGTGATTGGTGAAGCTATTTGAGCATGGTGCGATGAGGCACTCCATCTGACATAGGGAATTTGGTCCACAAGGATGGTGATTTTGGGTGAAGGGGCCAACAAAATGTTAGGTAGAGGTGCAGGCGGATGGTTTATCTATCTTCTCTTTTCCTTTGTCCTTTTTTACACATGTTTTAACTTGGATCATGTTAATATGAGGAAGAGAGGGAGAGGGAGAAGGTGTGTCATGGAAGGTGTAACAGCATGAAGGGAAATAGAATGGCGAAGGAACATGCTCTTGTGAAATAATTTGGGCACACTGGCATTTTGGTGGGGTTTTGGCTAGTTCACTAATGTGGACCATGTTGATCTCAAATTGCAGAGGAGGGTAAAAGGGATGTGGAGGTGGAGATGGAGATTGTTGAATAGGTGTGGAATGAGGTTGTGTGGAGATAGGTGAAGGTGGAATGGGGTCCTCATCTAAAAGATCATCATTGTCAAAGTTTTCTTCAAGAGGACATAGGTGAAGAAGAACAGTCTTAAGAGCCTTACAGTTTTCAACATCATGTCCTAGCATACGATGGTAGGCAAAAATTTTAGAATCATCAAACCCTCCTGGTTTAGGTTTTAATGGGTCATAAGGTCTAAGTGGTGGTAATGTGATGATAGAGGTTTCCAAAAGGTTAGCCAGGATGTTGGCATAAGATCCTTTCAATGGATCACAATGTGAAACGAGAGTAGTTTTGGATGGTGGCATAGGTGTGTGAGCAAGATTGACCTCTCGTTTAGTGGATGAGGTGGTTTTTATTTTTGGTTGCACCTTCTTGGGTAAAGGTGTAATTAGTGAGATGATTGTGGGAGGTAGTGTATGCTTCCCTACCCTTTTGGAAGGTAGAGGGGTATTGGGCTTGGTTTGCGCCTTCTTGGGGAAAGGTGTAGAATAAGTGTGTGATGAATAAGGGAAGGAAGATGGCGGAAGGGGATGGGTTAACCAAGGTGATAGTGGAGGTGTGGTAAATATGGTAGTGGGAGGAAATATGGAAGGGATAGGCATAGGTAATAATGAGGGCATTGGCAAGGGTTTTGTTATAAGAGGTGAAAACGACCTAGGTAAAGATGAAGGTAGGGGTCTCATAGGTAGTTCAGGAGAGACAGGTAGCCATGATGAGGAAGTGGGCTGACATGTTTTTGACCTTCCTTGCATAGGAGTTTGCGTGACCAAGGTTGAAGGGTGCGGACTTAATATAGATGGTAGTGGCGAAGGTGAAAAAGGAGCAGTAGGCGAAGCTGGTGTATGGGATCTGAGAGGTTGGGTTATCCTCTTAGGTGGGGGAGTAGTCTTGGTGATGGATTGGGAAGTGGTAGCTAGATCAATTTTAATAGGAGGATGAACTAGACTTGGTGTCGGCATGACCCCTAAGGTACGGGTAGATTTGGGTACATGCGAAGGAGTAGGTGGTTTGGGCATAAGTGGTTATGGAAGTAATGGTAGAGGTACAGGTGTAGGTAAAGGTGATGTGGAAAATGTCTCCACAACTACCTAAGGTGTAGCGGATTTTTTGGCCTTCAATACTTTAGGGTAAATGGTAGAAGTATCATTGGATGATATCTGCATTTGAGTTGAAACAGGCATTCGAAGGCATCCCCAAATCATGGAATGATCAACATAGTCTAAGTGGTCCGCCAAACATGAGAATGGTATGGCAATGGAAGGAATCAATGTTGATTTCATAGTGACTCCTATAAATAAATTTGGTGCCTGTGAGACAAGGAAGTGATTAGCTTATGACTCTATGGGTAAAAGAGATGAGAGAAAATTAACCAGATCCTTGAAATCTAGTGGAGAATTATCTTCAACCGAAAGCGATACTGTGAATGGGTCTCCCATATGTTGGGGAGGAGGCAAGGTACTGCGATCGCGGTTTTAAAACCGCGAGCGCGGTCCTAAAACCGCGATCGCGGTTATTGAATTCTAGGTTCGGTAATTACCGAACCTAGTTCCGCGATCGCGGTTTATAACCGCGAGCGCGGTTATAAACCGCGATCGCGGAACTCTGAGACAAAATTTAACAGTCCCGCGACTCGTTATTTTCTTAATTTTCAATTCAAACCGCGACTTTTCCTAAACGTTTTTCACTCGCACTTTCAATACTATCTCAAAATTGCTCATCGGACTTCTGGATAGCGATAGATTCAACCATGCCGCCAAGACGAGGAGGTAAGTCCCCGATTGTAATCATTTTTTTGCATTTTAGGTTGTTTTTTTTTCATTTTAGGTTTTTTTTGGCATTTTCATGGGTTTTGTGAATTGTTTGTTTATGTATACAATTTTATTGTTTTATCAGTTGGTCGGCAAGCTCGGGCTCGTGCAAACCGTCAAAACATTCCTCAAAACCCACCGAACATTCCTCAAAACCCTCCGAACATTCCTCAAAACCCTCCTCCAAACATAGATCCGCCCCCTGTGGCTCCTTCTGTCCCCACTGAGCCAACAGGAACGCAAGATAATATCATTGGAAGAATCCAAGAAAATAAAATTGTCATTGAGAACCTAATTCAAACTATAAGACAAAACCATGCTACAAATCCATCCCGCATGACTTTAGCCAATACATTGCAAACATTGATTGGCGAAGTCGAGTCTGCAACCAACCAAATACATAGATGGAACACCTTTAGAAGTGACTGTAGGCGGTGGTATGCGGATAAACTATCTCATGCGGCCGTCAAAGACAAAAAAATTGGAAAAGACCTAATTTGTGCATTATTTACCGACCCTAGAACCAATGCCCCCCCTGCAGTTACTTGCAAACGGTTCCCAATCCATTGGTGCCATGATGATAGAATCAAAAACAATTTTTGGGACCGATGGTGGATGGTTTTTGATTATCCACCATGCAACAAC